>JASDQU010244163.1:0-33704 GCA_032191745.1 Picea mariana | reverse complement strand
TGATTGCGGAAGCCTGGTTCCTCCAGTCCCCATAGGTACCTTGAGTGAGACTTCACCTGCTTGTGGGTGATGCCGAAAGGGCCAATATATTGGGATTTTTTGGTGGATTAATGTTTAACCCTAGGTCTGCCCACTATGCACCAACAAATGGTTCTGTTGCTGGGACCAAGATCTATGAATGAGGGGGAATGTTGAGGCATACTAAGGAGGATATCGAAGAATGGTTGAATACTAAGGAGACCGAGTTTGCAGTAGATCATAATCATAATCCATGGATAAACGCATAAGAATGGTTAGAATGGTATGTTTTTACAAATTTGCATGAATTTTTTTTTTTTCTGACTTTTCGAATATTTTAGCAGAGTGGATCCAGAGATTTGTTGAATAGATCAGAAGATATCAAACCGTGGTTCTGAGGAATTGGACCCCTGAATTGATCTGATAGGTTGCTGTAGTAAGAAATAAGACATCACGCACAATTGATTACTAGTTAGATAGTGTCATGGGAGGTTACGTTACTGAATTTTCCATAGATGATACTTAGTCATATAGTGCCGCTGAGAGTGAATTCTTTAAAGGACCGTTTGGAAGATACATGAAGTCACTATCTATGTGGATTAAGATKTTTTTGTGCGACAAAAGAGTTATGACCATGTAATCTGATTTCTAAGCATCTTCTCACACATAGGGGAACTGGGGGCTGACCAGGGAATGATGTGACCGAAGAGAGGGATGAAGTGAAGGAATGAGGAATAGATGGGATGAGGATGACGAAGGAAGAAGAGTGTACGATGAATGAAGATATCATAGTATTGCGTAGTGGTAAGATATTTAGAATGAATAAGAAGAGGACTGTGGCTGAGAGAGAAGGGAAACAAAATGAGATTGAGGAAAGAGACATTGGTTCAATATTCCAGATTGAAGGGAGTTTGCGCAAAGAAGAGGAAAAAATCCATTAAATCAGTCCAGTAGAAGAGGATCCTGCTCAGATAGGACTCTGCGTCGAATCGACGACCCCATGTGTGTCACCAAGAATTGAGGTAAGATCAGAAGTTTTGTTAATTGTAGTTAGTGAAGGAAGTAAAGATAGTAGTAGAAATAATCAAAGTAGTGGAAGTCGTACGTCGAGTCAGAATAAGTTAGTATTATCAGGAAAGAATATTGCGTAGAATATGATGGTGGGGATATATCCCACCTTAAGGATTCCTCTCTTTCAAGGGGCCGCTTCAAAAGACCTAGAACAACAATTGTTCATTTGTGACACAATATGGAATGTGAAGAATGCCCAGGATGATGATGTGAATATTGTGCAATGGGAAATGACCTTCATAGATCACGCACTATTATGGTACATGAAATATCATAATACTACACCTATAGGACATATGGGAACATTGGCAGACATCAGAGAAGCCTTGTTGAAAGAATTCTAGAAGCCTAAGTCTTAGTCGCAGTGCATTACAGAGCTAAAGGAGATCAAGAAAATAGTAAATGAATTGGTATGGTACTACGATCAAAGGTTTATTGAAAGATTAATTAACATTCCATATTCCGGATGAACAACACAAAGAGTGGTTTATTGCAAGATTACTGCCACATATCTGCTTCCCTTTGACGCAACAAAAGATTATGTCGTAGTCAGAAGCTCTAGAAATTTCTATGAGATTGGAAGCATCCCCTGTAGGAGAGAATAATGTGGGGATGGCTCAAGTTCAGTCACAACTGGCTGCAATGACTATTAGGTTACATGAAATTACGAAAGGAAAATAAAATCACAAGGGAGTTTGGTGTATCACTTGTATAACAAAGGGTCACCATAAATATGAATGTCCATCTTTTCAGCAGTATACGAATACAGAATCTTTGAATCCATTGGGTTTATGGTGAGAGATTTGTAAAATGGTGGGTCACCATCCTCATAACTGTCCATTGATGCAGAAATACTAGAGTACTGTGAGGAATATATTTTGTAACTTTTGGAAGTCAGTAGGACATGAAGAGAAGGATTGTCACACATTTGACTTTATGAGAGAGTACACTTTAGATGCATATATGCTATGGGGAAAACCCCCCTATATTGGGTCTAGGTACAGACGCATCAATGAATTCCCTTAAAAGACCGTTCTACCCTTAAGCTACCCCAAAATTATCTAAACATAATGACAAGAGAGAGGAAAGAAGGTCAATGGGTGCACCTTTAGTCCTTGCGGTTGGTGTAGACCTCTTTCGCCTTTGCAACTTCCTAGATTGCGGGTCTCCTCCCAAAGTTGACGTGCAAAAACTTAGGAAAACAATGCTACAACACATACAATCTCTACTTATAACTTTCAATGTTCAGATATAGACCTAAATGCATAAATCAATAGAATCATATAGACATAATGTTTTGGGACAATAATGAACTCTTTTATTCAATATTAAGATCAAAAGGATTACAACCTTCGTCGGAATTCACTGCATGAACCAAGTTCAGGATCCTCTATCGTGGCTCCAAGTGCATCAATCCCACACTATCTTCTCACAACCAAATTATCACTTGGGAAAGGAGAAAGGGTTGTATAAGGAGAAAGGACTAGAGGGGAAGGATGAGGAAAAAACTCAGAATAGGATGCAAAACTTGGGCTAAGAAGGGGAAGGGATTTTGGAAGAGTTTTCTTATTCTCTTGCTTGTCTTGTCAAATGACACCCCAAGACCTCTCTTTATATGAGAAAAATATGGTTATTCGATTTGGGGACGTGCTACAAGGGGTAAAATGGTTGGGAAACCCTCTATAGCCCATAAAATCCATCGAATTTCTTACAATTTTATATTGTTTTCAACATTTGGAGGTAAACGAGGGATAACTAGCATGCATCTCATGTATGTATGTAGGCTAACCAACATACATAATGCGTGTGCACGTGGGCTATTAGTTCAGCAGGGCGAGTACACTTTCCAAAAAATAGTTTTCTAAGAAGCAACCTCAACAGTATTTTGGAAAAGTATGTAAGTGAAAAGGCCAATGTCTTGTATGCATAGGTAAGGAATTTTTGGACTATAATAGATGCCCCCTAATGTGTGAGGTCAGAAGAGAAACTGATGGCTTAAATACATTACAATATCTTTACCAGTGGGAAGGCACGAAGTCCAGTGATCTCGAGATGAGTGTTCGAGAGCGTGCCATTTGCAAAACAATGATAATCTCTCCGAGGTGGGAACACCCATGCTCGGAATAAAATAAGCATGGTTTGCAATCAAGTACATTGCAGATCCATGTCATATAAATGTCTATATGAAGTGTATCCATGAGCAATACACAACAAATCTACTTCTCAAAATCATTTGAATATATACAAGTACAATACAATATGCATCTTCAAGAAGCATTGACGCCTATGGACGGAGACGAGGACTTCATAGCTCGAGAAACAACTTCAAGATCTTCAAAACTTTGGTAGGAGTACAATAAGAGTGTAAGAATCACTACCCTGAGGTCTTCGACATGCCTTCAGGGAAAGACCGGAGGATCTCAATCATCAGGCACAAAAATTCATTGATTTTGAATTCAAACTTGACTGGACTCTCGGGATGGCCGACTCATGAAAGTCAAGAGATAAAATGCAGAATGGACAACTCAAGTTGGATAAAAATTCCCTTGGACAAAATCACGAAAAAATGATGAGACTCATGCAACATAATATTGACACAAGTCTGTGATACAAGAGGCACCACAAACTCTACATATGTTTGGAAGAGTAACCAAATGGAGGAGGACACAACTCTATGTAATGAGAATAACTTCATAAGATCATACTAGATCTCGATGCTTGGCAAACAAACAGAAATATGTGCTTTGTCCAAGGGCGACTATCTTGCTGCCAAAAAAAGAGTGTATATCATGTCCCCTCTTTTTGGAATATTTGATTTTTTTTGTCTTTTTCAAAATTTTAACGAGCTTGAAAAAGAATAAAAGAATGCTACATTACAAAGGAGAAATGAGTGTCGCAGGAAAGAAAACTATTTCCAAGTGCATGGAACATACTAATGCTCAGTGCAAGGATACCTGTGCATGATAAGGACACTCGGGAAAATTCCTCCATGGGTCAAGGTGCCAGATCGCAAGGGAAAAGTGCTACAAGGCTTGCATTTAAGGAATGCTTTGAAGGTTCAATTAATAGCAACATGAAGCTGACATTAGGCCAAATACGCAAGGATAAGGCATGCGATGCGATTAAGTATGACACACCAAGACTCTTTCCATGTTGAGTTTTACGAGCCCAAAGAAGGTAAGTTCGGTGGTTTTTCACATTTAGAGAGTCTGAAAAACACTTAAAGAAGACTCTAGAGTGTTCCTTTTTCGTAACTAGTCCAATTGGTTCGAAAAAGGGTTAAACTTATACCAAAAGGGCGTCTCTTAAAAACCATTTTAACGAGTGTGATAGAGACAAGATCACTCGACTATATTTTCAATTTTAAGGAGTTTGAAAAGAGCTTAACTATGGACTCACAACCTTTTCTAAGTTTAGTCTCCTTAGCTAGAAAAGTATAAAATATAACTTAGGAGAACTCTCCTGGAGAGACATGTCTCCCGAGGCGTACCTTTTTCATGGATAATCTATTGGTAGAAAAAAAAGGTTAAACTTATGCCAAATAGATGTTCTTTCTGGACCAATTAACAAGTGTGAAAGAAACAAGGTCACTCAATGATCTTTTCATATTTAGGGAGTTTAAAAAGAGATTAACTATGGACTTCAAGGGGGTTCCTTTTTTGTAAGTAATCTTCAAGGCCCGAAAAAGAGATAAACCAAAACTAAGGAGAATGGCCCTTTTTCGAAAATTTAGTCCCTCAGGCCTGAAAAAGGGTTAACTTATGTATGAGAATAATCTCCTAGCGAACTGAAGCTCCTAGGGCATACCTTTATTCATAATTTAACCATCCAGACTGAAAAATGGGTAAACTACTACCGGACAAATGTGCCTTCAAATTTGAGTTTGGCGAGCGTGAAGGGAAACAAGATCACTCAACAATCTTTTCAATTTTAGAGAGGCTAAAAACATCTTAAAGAAGACTCTAGGGGGGCTTCTTTTCCTAAGTAATCTAGAAGAGACCAAAAAGAATAAATGAGCTCTCGTTAGATGTTGCTTTCAAAGTTTAAATGAGCCCGAAAGACAACAAACCATGCTCTTTAGGGAGTCTTGTGGGAAAAGCCAAGAATGATGACTAGAAAGAAGAATAAGGCTTCAATATATCGTCATGGTGGGACTACAAGGACTCCCAAGCCTATGGAGAAAACTCATCATGGATGCAAAAATGTAGCAAAGGATCTACCTACGACATCCATGTAGAGGAAGGCTCTACCACCTAACTACGACACTTCTAAAGCAATAGAGGAGGTTCCATGTCACACTTCAGTGGGATCGATCATATGGAAAAGCAAAAAAGTCAACAACATGCAAAATGCAGGGGGTGAAAACCTAACCTATATGAAAATGTTGAAAAAACTACTTTTACCATGGGATGATATAAGTGTAACCCATCTCAAGAAAATACCAAACTAAAAGAACAAGTTTATCATAAAAACCCAAAGATCTCTCAAAAGGGAACTCAAGTAGCTACTAAGCCAAGAAAGAGGAAAAGGGGACCAAATTGGGTCAAAAAGGGCCAAAAACGTCTATAAATAGAGGTGGACAACTCATTTTAACCATTGCAATTTGGAAAACACCCAAAAGGTAAAAAACCCTCTTCCTCAAAACACGAATTCAAGGAGCTACGATGGACGAAATATCCTCACAATTGGACCAAGTAAGTACAAACAACCTTTATTTTCATTTTCATTCATCCTTTAATGCTTAATTTAATGTTTGGAAGGTGCACGCCCTTGTAAAAGGGTTGGGCCTGCGTGTACATGGGTTGTCCATGCCCAACCCGTGTATGTACATGGGAAAAGTAACACTTAGCCCGTGTACATACCCGACCGTCTTAAAGACAACCCGCGTACACCTCTTTTAATGTTCAAAAAAAGTAACAACAAGGGCTAATCCTCTCCAAATTTTGTGCAACATGATGCATGTTCATTGGTGAGAAAGGGAACATGAGGAACTAGATGTCTTGGTAGAAGAGGATCCCGGGGCCATTGTTATGCTGAAACAATGTGGTATGTGAAAGTTTTTCCAGTGTCCATCCATGAGGGCACAACCTAGATTGTTGAACCACTTGATAGGGTATTGGCATCAAGATGTAGAGGCGTTCATGATAGAGGGTCAATCACTGACTCCGATGACATAGGACATATAATTTTTGACCAACCTCTCCAAGAGGGGGAAACTGATCAATTTGAGGACCTTTCCTTCAGGGCCATACAACATAGAGGATTGCATCGGGATGTATTTTGAGGCTGGTATCGAGAAAGTAGGATCTCAAGTGCCGACACATAAGATCACTAGCCTCAATCTTCGGATTGTACTATTCATGATTTGGCAGATCATGGGATCCGCAACACTTAATTAGGCCTCTCGTGCACAAATGCATTGTGCAGTTCAGTGCTTGGATGCCACTATTTTTTATTGGAGCACCACCATGCTTACATGCATGAAGAAACAACTCACCGAATGTCGCAGAAGAACATACAAGAGCTTCAGGTTCGAGACTGTATTGTGTGCTTTCTTCTTTGAGAGAGTGCATAGCCTTAGCCCAAGGGAGACAATATGAGGCCATATTGCCTCCTTTTCGACATTGTGTAGGTGGGCAACTTTGTTGCCTAGACAGGGTGGATGGAGAGTCCAGGAGGCATTTGATGACAATTTTTTTGATTGGTGGGCCCTTCATATTCTTGTGATTGAGGACTATCCATATGCAGGGATAAGTTTCATAAGGGATGTTGATATGCCCATGCTCCCTAGCGAGGAGTGCGATGAGATAAGTAAACACACTTTTAAAGTTATTTGATTTTTAAATTTTTAAATATTATCCTTTTTATGTTAATGTCAAAGTACTAACTCAAATATTTGTTATATACAGATGTGGGACCAGTGCGACCAACTAACTTTGCCAGGACCAGGTGTTGTCCTCGACCAGAGGCTAGACCACCAGGAGTAGGAGGACCAACAACTGCATGAGGACCCCCAAAGGGAGAGGCTGAGAGAGTACTGCGGCGAGTAGATAGGAACCTGCCATCTCTCACTCATGCAGTTCTGATGGCAAAGATAGAGGACCCTCCCCTGGCTATGAAACCACATGTAGTAGGGGTGCCCATGACTTGGGTCTAGTTGTTCCAACGTCTTTCAAATGCCGTTGTTCATTATAGAAGGGCCAATAGGCCTAGACCATAGTTATCATTGGACCATACATGTGCTGAGGGAACTTTGTGTACTTTGTATTGAGGGATTGAAACCAACGATGTATACCGGCTCTATTTGAGGATTTATGGCCCACTTTGTACTCATGACACTATTTTTTGGGATATATTATATATACATATTTGTTGAATTATAGATAAACATCTCGTACAAATGCATTTACATGTGTATGTGTGTGTTTTACTTTTATGTGTGAGCAACATGCCAATCTAATACTTGATTAGCCAATGTATCAGTTAGTTGATTAGATCTCCTAGGAACATGAATATAAGTAATATAATCAAAATAGTGTTCTAAGAGACATACCCTAAGGAATCGTCGATGAAGGGTGGGATTGTAAACATGGTTTACCCCATTTAATTGAGACATGACCAGTTGAGCATCTAGATAAACCTGAAGGTGAGAAATAACATGTTCCAAGGCATCACGTAGTAATTCTATTACTGCACTGTACTCAACAACATTATTGGTTGCTTCGCCTAGAAAAATACCTCCAAAAGACATCAATTGACCAAAATGAGTAAAAATCACCCAAGCTGTGGAAGCAAGCCTCCGAGTGTGTCGGCTAGCACTGTCCCTGAACCCAACATAGACTTCAGAGTCACTTGACATCTTCCATAGTGAAAATAAAACATAATGAATACACGTCCAAAAAACAAAAAGACAAGATTGTATAAAAAACTATACATATATACAAGAAGTCACGCTTATGTGACCAACCTAAGTGTAATACTTCTTAAGGTAGAGCCTATTTCTAGGCTCCAGTAAGGCGTTACTCTCGAAATCAACTAGTCGATAAGCACCATTTTCTAATACTTTTTTCACAATGAAAGGTCCGAACCACATGGGTTTGGACTTGCCTTCCCCTAAGGAATCTTTGTCTTGGTCATAGACTAGGACAATATCTCCTTCGAAGAAAATCCTAGGGGGGACGAACTGATCATACTGACACTTGACACATTGTTTATGAGCCTCGTTGGCCAACGCTGCATCTCGACACTGTTCATTGAGCTGCTCGAGATATAAAAGACATTATTCAAGTAGTGAAGTGTCGAGCAATAGTTCCACTTCCAACTTAAGAGAAGGGATTTGGCATTCAATGGGCAAGACTGCCTCTAGCCTGTAAATGAGTTGGAAAGGAGAAAAACCAGTAGAAGTCTTTACTGAAGTTCGATAAGCCCAAAGTGTTGAATACAACATAAAATGCCAATTTGACTTGGCCGAATTAATCGTTCACTGAAGAATAGTCTTGAGAGACTTATTAACAACCTATACCTGACCATTTTCTTGTGGGAAATAAGGTGACGAATGTTCCTATTTAAACCCTAGTTTTGATGTTAATTAAGAGATCATTTTGTTCTGGAAGTGATTGTCATGGTCTATGAAAATCTGCTTCGGAATACTGAACCTGGCTACAATCTGGTTAAAAACGAAAAGGGTAGCCATTTCCCCGTCATTGTTGAATGTTAGCATAGCTTCGACCCTCTTTGTAAAGTAGTCTACTGCTATGATGATATAGCGAGGCCCCCTAACTGAAACTGGGTGACATGTAGTGAAATCAATCCCCCACTTGGTGTAGGGACTGACGACAATAACTGGGAACATAGGAGCTGGGTGTGCCCACATCTTCTGAGAGAAGATCTGGCATGGGTGACACTTCTTGACCACCTCAACATAATATTTGATTAACGAGGGCCAAAAGTATCCAATGTGAAGAATATTTTGGGTTGTTGCCAACCTAGACAAATGACTACCACATGCTCTTGTGTGACAGTCATTTAAAACAAGCTCTGCTTCTTCGTGAGTGAGACATCGACACAGAATGCAATTCACTCCTCGACGACATAAAGTGTCATCGAGGATAAGATAGTTCCACGCTTGGTGGCGTATTCGTCTACACTCATCACGAGAAGCAGAAGAAGGGAATTTCAAAGTCTGAAGATACACAAGTATATCTCCATACCAAGGGTCCGAAGATGCAATAATAAAAACATCTTCGTCGATCAATGACTCTTCCAATGGAATATCACCACTTTCGACCAGAAGTTCCGAGTTTAGTTCAACAAAGACCAAGGACTTTTTGTATTTTTCCAAAACAAAATACAAGTCAAACTATTGCAGGATTACTATCCATTGATTGATCTTCCCGCCGATGACCCATCATGTTAACACATATTGAAAAGGGTTCGTGATGACAATGATGGTGGTCTTGCAAAGTAATATGTAATGAAGGAACCATTGGACAACATGGAAAACTTCCAAATAAATTTTCTCAACATGCGTGTAGTTGAGTTCCGTTCCAACCAGGTCTCGACTAAGATAGTAGATAACATGCTCTTCGAGTGTGTCATCTTCTTGGACTAAGACCATGCCAATGGTAGACTTTGAATCAGCTAAATACAACAAGAAATCCTTTCCATAATTTGGAGGAATGAGTAGGGGGGCATACGTCAAAGCACGTTTCAATGCGTCGAAAGAGTGTTGAGCCACTTCATCCTAATAGAATGGGACCCCTTTTTTTAAGAGATGCATAAACCCTTTAGTAATCTCAACATAGTTAGCAACAAAACACCAAAGAAAATTTCTTTTCCCTTGTAGACTTTGAAGCCGAGGGATTGTGCATGGGGGAGGAAATTGAACTATTTCCTCAACCTTTAGAGGATCGACCATGATCCCTTTAGTTGACATGATGAAACCTAACAAGCATCCCGATGTAACGCAAAAATTGCACTTGTTTGGATTAAAGCGAATCCGATAGTAGCGACAACTTTCAAACATAAGTCGTAAATGGGTGGGATGATCGGATCTCTTACAAGAACGTGATTCAGAATCATCAAGATACGCCTTGACTATGTGTTTGAGGTCATGGAAAGAAAATGACATGGCCTGCTGAAAAGTCACTCCAACATTGTTAAGTCCAAAAGGCATTTTTCTATACGTGAATGTACCCCAATGACAAATAAAATCCATTTTATGTTGGTCCTTGGGCTTGATCCGAATTTGATTGTACCTAAAAAATCCATCCATGAAAGAAAATACCTCACAACCCACACATTCATCGACAATATGGTCAATAAATGGGGTTGGAAAAATGTCTTTCAGGCAAGCTTTGTTTAGGTTGTGAAATTCCATACATACGTGGATCGTACCTTGCTTCTTGTTGACAGGAACAAGGTTCAAAACCCATTTTGTCAATTGCATAGGATAGATGAAACCAACCTTCATGAGTTTCTCTACTTTAGCCTTTATCGCCGTTGGTTTGTGAGGATTGACTGGGTGAAGCTGCTGTCGGACAAGCTTGACATCATGGTAAGTTGTGATCTTGTGTTCAACAATACATGGATCAATGCCTGGTATTCCCTCATAAGATCAGGAAAAGACGTCATGAAACTATTTAAATAATTCAGTGTAGATCTAAATCTCTTTGGGAGAACAATCCACTCCGACGAAGAAATTTTCCACAACACCAGGGGTTCTAGAGATGTCGATAGGAATTGTTTCAGCTATACTTTCCATGCTTCCCTCAACATATATTCAATGTGTATCCAGAGGTTTAATAGGACAAGGGGCATCTCCATTCATGGTTCTAATGAACTCCCCTGCCTCTATTCTCTTAAGCTTAGGTAAGAAATAATATATGTGATGAAGATCGTCCCAAGGTGTGCCTGGTCCATTAATTTCCTCCAGGATCTCCTCGTTAGAGGGCAAGACTAAGTTCAAATGGTCGTAAGTGGTGAGAGAGTCTTGAACCCAAATAGGCTCAAGAAGAGGATCTATCTCTTGTGGGGAAGCTAGATCATGGTTAGCCAAGGATTGCTGGACAATATTGTACGCAACCTCAACAATGGATAAGGGAATAACCATTCCAATGTGCCCTACCCCTTCCATCGAAGCCTATGGGGAAGGTAAAATCCATGGGTCGTTAAAGTAACTCATTCTAAAAGACGTGAATTGAAAAATTATAGCCTTCAGCTGGTCAGGGAAAACCGAAATAAACTTGACATCATTAGCATGCGACGGATAATCAAAAGTCCCCATTAAATATGGAAACAATATGACACCTAAGTTGACAGTACCTGGCTGCGGGTTGTCAATCATCGGGATCGTGGATGCCCCCAATGAAGGGTCGGGATGGGAGAAGGATAACTGATCAACAGTTATGATCCGACCTTCGTGAGGAAAACATAGGACTCGAAAAATGATGGATACAACCACTATCATAGCATAGGTCGAACTCTGCCCTAACAAAATATTGTAGTCTAGAGGGGCATCGACTACTTATACTTCGACGCACATAGTTTTTCCCTCCAACTGCATAGGAAAAGAGGGAATTATGCCATGTGATCTAAAAGATAGACTGTTAAATGCAGTTAGCAACGTGGGTGACATAGACAACTCAGGTTGGATGATGGCCTTCCAACATGCCAACAACATCACGCAAGTCGAGGCACCCTCATCAACCATGGTATGAAAAATGTTTCGTGTTAATGATTTCGTGGCGTACACCACTACTATTTGAAAATTTACATGATGAGGAAAACGAGGTTTATGGTCTATAGCATCAAAAAAATGATTCTTGAGTTAGTGGTCTCGACCACTCCCGAGGCAGACAACAAAGATTTCCTCTGTGAGGGGAAACTTGGGAGAACTTCCAGAGTGAACATCGCACAAGGCGTTTGTGCCATATCCTCCACGATGGATTAATTCTGAGCAACCCTTGCATTTGGGTTGTGATAAGCCTTTTTGAACACACCTTTAGGGATGCGAGTCATCGTTTCTTCCACTGTCTTCTCAATTTGAAGAGGAGGTAGTGGTTTGGATGCTTCTTTCCCTTCTCAACATGTTCTAGCATTCCATAATTATGAGCCCTGGTCTGTAGTAGAGCTTCAAATTTCATCATAAAAATGTTTATAGCTCTGTTGTTAGCATTAGGCGCGGGGGCTCCTTGATATCCTCCAGGCATGTTGGTTGATGAAGAAGCTTGAGTCAAAATTTTCCTTTGTGGAAAAGGGTTCGTCAACACGAACGACTGTTGCTATGCCAATAGCTTTTGGGCTTCCTCAAGCTGAGGGCATTGGTGAGTCAAGTGGTTGTCCATGCAAAGCTTACACATAAAATTCACCTTTCTCTTTTCGTTTTTTCCCTCGTCAGCATTATTTGCAGCCTTCTTATCCCCCTCACCCTTCTTGTTTTTATTTTTCCTCTTTCCCTCGGTTTGCTGGTTACCCTTGGGATTAGTCGATTGCACACTGTGTATGTCCGACGTTTGGGTTACTGGGACATTCGAACTAGGAGTTTGGTTGGCCACAGTTTGTTGAATCGATAACTGCCATAATTTATTAGGCAACTGATTTGTAGGCTTGCTCTGTGTTGAGCCTACTATGCCATTGGCGTGAGGCCTAAACTTATTTTTGGTCTTGTCGAAGGTCAACCGTGGTGCATCGGGAAAGATCTTGTATAACATACCATATTGAGAGTAAATAAAGTCTAGTTGTTGGGCTCTCATGATAGCCTCTTCTTCAGAAAAAACCCTAGACATCGAGACATATTTGGATACGCAAGGTACCAAGGAATTTAGGAACCACTCAAGAAAAAATGCAGGAGGGACCTTAAATTTGATCAAACTCTTTCATCATCACCATTCTTGAATATGATCCGAGATATGGATGAATTTTGTCTACTCGAAGTTGGCCAGAAATGCGGTGTCAACATCGTATCTTACCAGTAATTGGAAATGGTTTAAGAAGACCATAGCTGGGTCATTAAAGTAAGCATACTTTGAGCTATCGAGCTTGATATACCATTTCGCGAAACCCCCTATAATAGTGCATTGAAACAAACACAACTAAACAAAATCATCCTTTAATGAGTTGGATGAACACCATAAATGGAATGTCGTCACATGATCACCTGGATCTTTGCCAGGCTTGCCTTCGAACTTAGGAATGTTTGAAGGAAGCTTAGTCAACATGGGAGGCCAACACAGATCATGACATATCGGGTCGTTCAAAAGTCTTGACAAGTATAGAAAATGCAGAGTTTCCAGAAAAGGTAGTCTCGGTTGTGGTGGATTCACATGAAAAGAGGGGCCTGGATTTTAACTAGTGCCAGGTTTCCAGGAAAATTTTGACTCCTGGCCAAGGTTTTGGTAGAGACCATGGTGGCCCTATCTAGTAAAAGGGACTTGCATTTGATTCTGCATCGTTGGTTGTCTCCCAAAGTTGGATGACATGCCTTGTGCATGGATTTCTCCCTATACAATATTCCAAGGACCTTGGTTGGGGATGCCCCCAACCGACCCTCCTAGCATAGGTACTGAACCCTGCCCGAGGTTCCCCTGAGTGTGGGAGGGGTTTCCCCTGATCGACATTGCTTGCAAGAGAAACAAGCCCTACCAAGGATTTCCAAGACATTTTTAGGAGTAAACTCATGTCATCGCTCCCTGCGAAGGAATGAAACCTTGCATAGGGTTTTGTTTACCAAAGATGGTGTTTCCCCCAACTGAGAAAGAAGACGATGAGAAAGCATTATTTCCAAATGCACTGAACAAATAAAAAGGCATAGATCCGACCGGAGTCATGTAGGATTGAGGTCCATGGCTCCCTCCACTAAACAAACTAGAGTTGGTATTAAGCCTGATCGACTGCTGGAAAGTGCCACCAAGTGAAGGGGACAGAGGAGGGATGTGACCTCCATTGTAAAGGATAGCGTTGAACAGAGCAGCTGTGTCCGTTGCGGATCCTTGCAAGGGAGAATTAGAGATCCTTGCCCCTAGACCAATGGTATGTAGAGTAGAGTAGGATAAAATCGAACCAGAGTCATAACCTGGCATCCCATATGAAAAGGTAGCGCCATAAGTGTTCTGGATAGAGGGAACAATGGTCAATTTTTTTGAAGAGATTGTGCCACTGCTCATAGTAGTGGGCGTCTAGATAGCTGTAGTCCTGATAGGCGAAGGTGGGGGAGGATTTACAACACCCCCTCTTGCGGAATCTGGGATGGGAGTATGAGGAATCCCTCACGAAGTAGCACTACTTTCTTCCATCGCTGCTCGCCAAACAAACTGTCGTTCAGGTCAAGTCACCCCAGAAGGGACTATATGAATAGAAGCTGTGTTGATAAGTCAATGATCGAAGGGTTTGCAGGACTGAAGCCTTCAGTTTCAAGGTCATAAACAATGGATGCCTCCGGTGCAGGAAAGTCTTCTCTGAGAGTTAGCTCGAGCACAGTTTCCTATGGCCCAGTAGCTTCAAACGATCCCTCTTGATCTAGAATGCACCTCAATGGTGGCAGAGGTGGCTCCAAAGTAATCGACGACATGCCCTGAAGCCTACGTGAACGACGAAGTTGTTGATCCTCCACCTTGTGAAATGATCAACTGAAACTGTAAAGTCAAGCTAGCGTTAAACAAAGAGCACACACTAAAAAGTTCCTAATGAAAAATCAAGCAAACAAATGACTGTCATGAAGAACAGTTACGCCAATTAACACTAGAGAAAATTACCGGTGCAAGTGTAACTCGAACACAAAAACACCCTTTGGGCATACTCTGCAAAGAGAGATCCGATGTTTTCCCTGGGTACCGTGGTATACCCCTGCAATAACTCATGTAAGTCCCTAAAAACAGGAAACTATGTTTCCAACTTGCAGTCAGTCACCAGGCGGGTACAATCGACAGTAAGGTTGATTGTAATGAGTAGGATAACGAAGTCTAAAGACTTTCAAGGGTACCGAAGAAAAATGGTCTAGAAGACAACTGAGGATATCGAATGGATTCGAGGTCCATGAGGCTTTGTAGTCAAATGAGATCAGTCTAATTCCCAAGAAGGACCCTCAATATATGGTCCCCACTACGCTCAGTACGACTTTGGAGGGGTTATCCCCTCTACCTTTCCTCACGCGACCTCATGTTTAGCCCCTATGTTAGAGGGGGGGTCCCGAATGAATCTTATGTCACTGGACTATGACACTCCCTATCATATAGACTCCTATGTTTGTTTAGGTGGATTTGAAGAGTTTCCTCTCCACACCTATTTCAAGGCCCTAGAGCCTAGACTACTTGGTGAGCCCTACAAAAAAAAGTCTAATTGATTTTAAGTGTTAAATGTTGATTTTAATTGGCTTGATTTACTCAAAAGGATATAGACATGACACTTATGGTGTTTTCAAGAGATGAACGAGAAGAAAAACTTTAGAGCATTTGTGCAAAAACAAACTAGGTTCTTCAATTGAAATAAAATGGATTTTAAATCTTTGTAAATGAAAACTTTTCAAAATAGTATTCCAAGATCCTATAATGCCAAAAGTTTCCTAAAATGAGTTTTTTGTTGTACAATGTAAATGAAAACTACTAAACTTTCGGGGAAATAACAAAGAAGGAACTTTGAAAAATAACTCTTTTCTTTTGTTAAAAACAACCTATGTTACAACTAACAAACAAAATGCATAACTAAATGCAACAATTTTTTATTTTATTTTTTGAAATGCTTGGAAAAGAAAAAAAACACAAGTAAATGATATTTTTCATTTTTTCAAAGCATAAACAAGATAAAGAGAAAATGAACCTAAGACAAACAAAGACCCTGAACACAGGGATTCACTAGAATCCATAGGAGTATCTAACGCTTATAAGCTCACTCTAAACCTCTAAAGCAAACAAAATAAAATAAAGAAACAATAGGGGTTCTTTACAAAGAGCAAGTTAAACCAAATATTTAACCCAACCAAATACCATTAACAAAGACCCTGAAGAGTTCAAGAAGGCCTAAGAAGCAAAAAACTTCTTGTCAGGAAAGAAAAAGTCATTTTTTAAAAAAAACCTTCCAAAACACAGAGACACAGGCTGTGCACAAGCAACCTGCGTATGTACGTGGCTTGTATACTGTACAAACTACATATGTACGCGATCTAAATAGAGGATAGGGCATGTACACCTATAGAAAATTTCAAAAATAAAAAAGGCTTGGATAAATGACTGGGTAGGGAAGGCTGGTAGGAACCTAGAAGGTGGCTAGAGACCCTAAATTGACTTAGTAAACTTGGAAAACTAAAAAAGAAACTGAAAAAACTGAATCAAACCAAAATATCCCACTAAGACCCTAGAGAGACTCCCCAATGGAGTCCCCAATTTTTCTATTAGGAAAATACCCCTATATTAGGTCTAAGTACAAACATAGTGGTGACTTCCCTTAAAAGACTGTTCTACCCTTAAGCTACCCCAAAAATATCTAAACTAAATGACAAGAGAGAGGAAATAAGGTCAATGGGTGCACCTTTAGTCCTTGCGGTTGGTGTAGACCTCTTTTGCCTTTGCAGCTTCCTATATTGCAGGTCTCCTCCCAAAGTTGACCTGCAAAAACTTAGGAAAACAATGCTACAACACATACAATCTCTACTTATCACTTTCAATGTTCAAGAATAGACATAAACACATAAATCAATAAAAGAATATAGACATAATGTTTTGGGACAAGAATGAACCCTTTTATTCAATATTAAGATCAAAAGGATTACATCCTTCATCGACAATCACTCCACAAACCAAGTCCGGGCTCCTCTATCGTGGCTCCAAGTACATCAATCCCACGCTAGCTTATCACAACCAACTTATCACTTGGAAAAGGAGAAAGGGTTGTATAAGGAGAAAGGGCTGGAGGGGAAGGCCGAGGAAGAAACTCAAAATAGGATGAAAAACTTGGGCTGAGAAGGGGAAGGGATTTTGGCAGAGTTTTCTTATTCTCTTGCTTGTCTTGTCAAATGACACCCCAAGACCTATTTTTATATGAGAAAAATATGGTTATCTGGTTTGGGGACGAGCTATAAGGGGTAAAATGGTTGGGAAACCCTCTATAACCCGTAAACTCCGCCGAATTCCTTGCAATTTATATTTTTTGCAACTTTTGGAGGTAAATGCGGGATAACTAGCATGCAACTCACATATGTATGTGGGCTAACTAGCATGCATAACACATGTGTACATGGGCTATTAGTTCAACAGGGTGCGTACACTTTCCAAAAAATATTTTTTTAAGAAGCTTCCTCAACAGTATTTTGGAAAAGTATTTAAGTGAAAAGGACAATGTCTTGTATGCACAGGTAAGGCATTTTTGGACTATAACAATATAGATTACAAGGAGAAGAAGCAGAAGGGGGATTCCCGTAGTTTAATAATCCTAGAGGAGGTTATAATCAAGGAGGAAGAGGAAGCTTCAGAGGCCAAGGAAGAGGAAGCTTTGACAAAGGAAGAGGTCCATTCAAATGTTATAATTTTAATAAGCTTGGGAATTTAGCATCTGACTGCTCGAATACCTGCACGACATGTACGTATTGTAGAGCACTAGACCATGTGATGGAGTATTGTCCATAGTTGATAGAAAAACGACAAGAAAATAGGAATGCAAACGTGTAGATGATAGCATCTAAGGAACATGAAGAACAACCTAAGATAGCAGTAGTTACATATGGAGGGATGAGAACCGAACAATATGCGACAGATCAAGAGAATACGATCCACCAGTGGGTAAGGAAAGCAACAGATCCACTGCCATTGTTTGATCCCTGAAAAGAGAAAGATACCTACCAGCATGCAAGAAAAGAATCGATTGGAGTATACTAGATAACATCAACTTCGATTGTGTCACCCTTGCATGATAGACAGTTGGTGTTTGATATGCCTCCAATATATGACCCCTTAGAAAGGCAGGTTGAAAAGGTAAGCACTTTGAAATATTTCTGAAGAAGTTGTTTAGAATTAATGAAGGTTGAATATGATTTAAGCATTCTTTGTGGAATGATTGATCGTTGTGCACAAGAGAAAGAGATACCTTTCGAACATAGAGAAGTTAATTAGGTGCACCATAAGAAGACAACAAATAGGGATTTTTGGCTCAATACGCAGATAAGGAACTACGACATGGATAATATTATTCTAGATCTAGGGTATGATGTGAATGTTATCCCGAGACAGACTTGGGAGATGATGGGAAAACCAAAGTTGATTTGGTCTCCTATCCAATTGAGATTAGCGAGCCAACATAAAATTGATCCAGTTGGAAGGTTGACAGGGGTAAGTGTCAATATTGATGGAGTGCACAATGTAACAAACTTTGAAGTGATGGAAATAGTATAAGATTGTACACCTTATGCAACACTATTGGGACTTGATTGAGAATTTTATAATCAAACTATCATTAATCTAAAGAAAATACATATGGTATTCAAAGTACAAGATTTGAAGGTTACTGTGCCATTAGACCCTACTGAGGGAAGAAGATTTGTAGAGCCAATATAGAGAAAAAAACTTGATAATCTGTATAATAGGACTACGCAGATGAAAAATTATGTGAATCCTACAGTTGAAGGCGTACTTAGTTGGAGAAGTATCAGTTCATGCACATCATACTTAGAAAAATCTCTGGAGAATTGTAAACAAAGATTGCATGAAACATCGACAAGAAAATGTGCAAGGAATACCTGCGCGTTACGATGAATTGGAATTGAAATAGTTGAACTTCCAAGGTATGATGGATTAAACGATGTAGTTTCTTTTATAAGATAGTTTGAGTTACAAATATCATATCAACATAGACTACTAGCTTTGGATGTTGTGCTGAAAGAAACCCCCTACAAGATGGTGGGTTGTGCACAAGGATGGAATAAGAAATTGGTAGCAGTGAAAAAGGTTATTACAAGTAAGATTCATAATAGAGAATGAAAGTATCATGCCAAAGTATAATGGATTAAGTTTCCCAGCAGACCATATTATGAGGTGTACCATGACGTGGATATCAGTACCTTAGCAAGAATGGATGCATTTATTTGTGCATACTCTAGACACTACTCCGAAGAATTGGTACATATAACTAGAAGTGCATAGAGGGACAAGAGATTCAGAAAAGTTGACCGAGAAATTCAAGGTAAGTTCAATTTTGAAAATAACAATCCTTTGATAATGTTAAGGGGAGTGTGTAGTAGAGGGATCAGAGCTTGATTCGGCTATATATGCAAAGCCTCTAAGAACACAAAAAGTGAACATTGGTACATAAGATAAGCCAAATTTTGTGAACATAGGAGGCTACTGGAGTGATGATACAATTGAGAATATTTTTGACTTATTTTGTGAATACTAGGATATGTTTCCAGCTACATTCTCATAAATAAAAATAATTGCAGGAGATTTAGGAGAAATGAAGATTCCGTTGAATCCAGATGCCAAAACTGTGAAGCAGAGACCATATAGAATAAACCTCACGTATAAATAGAAGGTAAAAGCAGATATAGACATGATTTTAAAAGATGAAATTATAGAACATGTTGAATGGATCAACCCAATGGTATTCCAAGACAAGAAGATAGGGGGAATCAAGATATGTGTATATTTGAGAAAGTTAAATGATGGTTGCTTACACAACCCATTTCCTACCCCATTCATAGATGAAGTGTTGGATAATGTAGGGGGTCAGGAAGCCTACTCTTTTACAAATGGATTATCAAGAAATCACTAGATCAATATTGGGCAAGAAGACATATATAAGACCACTTTTGCGACAGAATGGGGTTGTTACCAGTGCACAATTCTGTCGTTTGGTTTGAAGAATGCACCAACAATATTTTCTAGAGTAGTTTTTGCAGCTTTCAAAGAGTTCATTAATAAGTTCTTAGAGTTGTACTTAGATGATTGGACAATATTTAGTCTGTTGAAATATCATGTGGAAACATTCCACTTAATGTTGGATAGATGTAGGCAGTACCATATCTCGTTGAATTTGAGGAAATGCATTTTTTGTGTGCCTTTTGGAATATTGTTGGACCATGTGGTGTGTAAACATGGATTGTTGGTATTTTTTTTTGGTCAACCTCAAGTAATAGGTAGTCAATATCATATCGAGTGCTATATACCACCACAAGGTGGTAGGTATAATAACTCCCTTAGGCCAAATTTTGTGCTCAAAGGATTTGCATTGACTGTTTGAAAATGGGTCCCAAGTCACAATTGTGCTTGTATTACCCAAAACCACCGTACATAATTCCAAGTACCTGCCTAAGGAACCTAAAGTGGATAACATAGATGATTCACAATGTGATGCACTCATTGTCTCCTCTCACTTTTGAGGATGTTACTCCTAGAATCTCCATGAAAACCATTGAAAAAACACCATATAGGTGCATGGTTATCTCGAGAAGAAAAATGTCATTGCCCTTATTGATTTGAGTAATAGAGATAATTTCATTGATACTGTAACATCCATACAACTATGGTTATTTGTTGATAAACCTTCAACATCATTGTCCTACAAAGACACACCAAAGGATAAAATTGGGAGTCACCTTTTCAATAGGCTTCTACACATTCTATATCATTTTCATTGATATGGACTTAAGTGGTGAGTGGTTCAAATAATTGGGGACTTATTATTTATCATGCAGATAATTTCATTTCTTCCACAAATGATTGTCAGATCGATAAGTCCAATGGAAAGTAACAAAGTGGAAATGATAGGACATGCTAGATTCATGTTAGGTTTAGAATCACATACAAGTCATTGAATGGCACCATTGATGTTCTTGAAAATACCATCATGATGATTCCAAGACATAAGGGACCTTTTTGTTGGGTATGTGTTATATTCTTTGCATGTGTGTGTGTGGGTGCGTCAGATATGACAACTATGTCTGACGATCCCTCTAGTAGTGCTCTTTATGTCGTGTGTGTCGGGTGCTTTCCTGGGGGGTCCCAGGGGGGGGCAGGTATGCCCCCCTGGTTACACGCAGCGTTCGGGGCTACGCCCCAGATTTTTTTTTTTGGGGCGGTTTTTGCTATTTTTAGTGGATTTTGCTATTTTTAGCGGTTTTGTAAATTAATCCCGGATTAAGGGATTAGGGTTTTGGTATCTACAGAATACCTAAAAACATTGTATATATATTGTATGGTGAATGGTGAAAATCGATATAATGAATATAAGAAAGGTTTTCCCGGTTGAGGATTTCCGATATAAAATCTCTGTGTACTTTGTGTATGAGCCATTGATTAAATTCTGTTTTGCTTAAGAATCTATATGCATTGCTTTACTTCACAGGTTTAAAACTTACACTTTTCAAGTGTGTTTTAATTACCAATTTCTAGCACCTCATGCACCAAATTATACCACATTATACAAGTTGGAATGGATGCAACTTCTTGCCACTAATTCAACTTGAAGATCTTATCTGAAATTTTCTATGCTTTGGGGACAAAGAAAATTTGTGGATTCGTACTACATTTTGTCATAGTATCTTTGGTATTATCATCTAAAACACCATCCTAAGTCTTAATTATGCGTCACATTTCACACAAGACAAGTGTCAAATATGCTTGAAAGTAAATTGCATGTATCTTCCATTGAGGACCAACTTTTGTCACATGCAAGACAAGTGTGAAGATTTATTGCAAATACATTGCATATATATGTCATCGACGACCAACTTGAAAATGAATTTCCTATATCTTCCATTGAAGACCAAATGGATGCATCATCATATCTTGATTGATGATTTATAATTTTCCTTGCAATAATTTACAACTTACACCAATCTTAATGTTTTGAGCTTGTTCTTGATTAATCAAACTTGGTTATCTAGGCTAGTGTTTCACTTGTGGTCATTTGTGATTAATTTTGGACATATTTCTGTATGTTTATTGTGATTGCATCTTTCAAATTTTGAAACAAATTGTATGTAACAAACCAGGAATCAAAAAGGTTTTTCAACATGAAAACATGTATGGAAAACTCCTAGGAAACATCTCCTAAATGTTTTTAAAATTTCAAAACATAAAGGATGTTGACATAATGTAAAATATGTTTGACTTTTTTCTTTAAATTATGTGAGCATGCCAAAAGGCTAATAAATTATAAAATCCAATCTAAGTAAATATAACACGAATTAAAATAAAATCAGAGATTTGTAAATATGAATAAATTTTGCATCGTCATGTACCAAACATAGTAGTCTGATAATGCACACTCTCAACTTTGTCAATATTTTCCATAATTCTTCTTATTTTTTACCTTGGTTTTCCTTTTAAGATTTTTCTTTCTCTTAGACATCTGTTCAACGATATCATGTTCACTTTTACTCCTCTTGCCAATGGATTCTGTTAAAACAACCGCTTGAATACCTTCCTGCTTCCCTTCAATCTCCTTAAACCCATGTTCCTTATCTTGATAGAGGTCTCTCCCCTCCTCTTTCAATCCATTTTGTTCCACCAATATCAACATATCTTATGAAATTCATTGCATCAATGCATCGATAAATCTAATTAGAAAATCTTCAAGTTCTACACTAAAGCTGAAATTCCATCCAAGTCATATAAAGTAAAAGTTGAGCATAACTTAAGAAATAAATGTTAGAGATAGGATCATCCTTCCTTTTCCTATTCATATGGCATGCATAACTATTAAAAAGGGATATTCTAAGCATCATAGAATATTCACTTGCATAACAAAGTATAAGCATAAGGCAATGCATTGAATAATAGAGAGGAAGGAATGAGATGCATCTATAAGATGAACTTTGATGTGTCCCAAAGAAAAGGAGAAATTTTAGGAAATGTACAAAATATTGTAATTTGTATGATAAAAATAGATAAAATAGTCTATTGATATATTTATCTCCAAGGAAAACGACATATTACCTATTGTTCAAAGAACTTTGAATCCAAATATGTCATTAATACGTTTATTTTGGATGATCTTTGCACACTCCATGGCCATTTGTTTAATACTGACCAACAAATCCTACAATAGAAATGTTGCAACTTGCTTCATACCAACTTAGACTAATAAATTTGAAAAAATTGAAGCATTATTTCAAGTAATACACATTTCAAGTCGGATTCATAAATTTGACAAAATAAAATCTATACTTGAAATTAGAAAAGTGAATTTTTTTCCTAATACTTGGATTGATTCAAACATAAACCACAATATGTAGAAACGTGGAAAAGACATCAATGTATCATTAAAGTCATAATCTAGAATGATCGATTCAAACATAAACCACAATATGTAGAAACGTGGAAAAGACATCAATGTATCATTAAAGTCATAATCTAGAATGATCATTGAAGAGAGCTTAGTACAATGCCCCTTTATATTTATTTGTGACACAAAAAATAGTTAAATTATCCCACCACCAAAAGTGTTAATATTTTTGCTTGAATTGTTTTTTTCCCACATATGTTATTTTATCCTTGACTACAGAGTTTGGGTTTGTAACTTGTAGCACAAAAAGCATATAGTAGCTCAAAGTATTACCATGAAGTCCACTGTTGTGAAAACTACTTGTCACCCATTTTTCATAGTTTGTCTATCTAATTCCATCTACGATTTCCACTAGTAGCAATTTAACCCACCAAAAGAACTTTTATTTTGTCTATCGACAACCTAATATTAGTAAGTGCAAAATACATATTAACAACATACAATTTTCTAATTAATCCAAAGAAAAACAAAATGCAATATTTAAGAATGGTAACAAAGCATACTATTTTCATTGTATATACCCTTTTGGTTTTTCATGTCTTTTTAATTGCCGATGTAAATAATTTTCTGTATATATAAGAATCTTTTAAAAAAAAACAAAAAAAATAATGGTAACAAAGCATAGACATAAAGGTATTGAAGCTTTTGGATATATATTGTTAAAATTTTCAAAAATAAGTTGGTAACAAACACACACCTCTACCTTTATCCTTGACCCACTCAAAATGGTTTAAAAAATACACACAAAGTTCTCTGCATTTAGAACAACCCATAAAGGAGACATGGAAACCTACAAAATACCCAAAGTTACAAGTGTAGGAGCCTTTGTGACTGGTTAATAGTGCAATATTTAAGAATGGTAACAATGAATAATCATAAAGGTATTGAAGCTTTTGGAGTTCAAACACACATCTCTAACTTTAGCCTTGACCCACTCCTTAGCATTTTTTTACAAATATACACAAAGTTATTTTTTATTTAGAATCACCCTGAAAGAAGATATAGAAACGTACAAAATACTCTAAGTTACAAGTGTAGGACTCATAATAACTGGTTAAAACTCACTACTTTGACCATTATGTGGTTGCAAAGAAGGTTGATTATGTACTACAATAAACATCTTAAGTTATGGGATGAATAGTTGCACTATGTACAACATGCCTAATCGTGCCATGCATTCTTCTACTCAGAGATTTCCTTTTGAAACATGTTTGGGATACTTTCCTAAATAACCTATGGATTTTTCTTCTGGAGAAGTGATCAAAGAGGGTGGACAAGATGATTCCAACAAAGCTAAGAGGTTCATTCAAAGGATCCAATAGGTACATCAGGAAGTACAAGAACAATTGGATAAGAGACAAGTACAAGGCGAGTAATGACAAACATCGGGTTGATCATCGGTTCCAAGTTGGTGATCAAATATGGCTACATATAAGCAAGGACAGAATGAAGGGTGAAGGTAAAAATATTAAACCAATCAAATATGGTCCATTTAATATTTTGGAGAAGATTGGTACTAATGCCTTTCATTTAGATTTGTTGTCTTATATGTAAATGTATTCAGTGGTGAATGTTCAGAATTTGAAACTCTTTGAGCCTCCTATGATTATGGAAAAGATGAGGGTGTTCAAGTTCCGACAATTGATGATTTTTCTCCTGGGTACTTAGATGAGTTGCAGGAAGATGTTATCGTTGACAGAAGAATCAAGACTTCATAATGGGGTGATGTGGAGTTTCTTCAAGTTAGTATTAAAGGGGTAAAACCAAGCAAAACAAGATGGATCAATATTGGGAAAGTGAGGGAGCTTTATCCTCACTTATTTATGAGTAATCCAGACCTTTGGTGTTCCAAAAGACTTATTATGGGGAGGAATGATCTAGGTGGATCTAGGAACGATAAAAAGTTGATTGTCTCAAATTCTAATGAAAATGACTCCATTGTGTAGAGATTGATGAGAGCTTTCCAATGCAATTTGAATGGCCTCAAACGAACGTCGTATTAAGAATTTATGATGTTTTGAATATTTTGAACAATAAGAAAAAAGTCAAATAGGGCTGGACACATGGCACCACCATGAGGTGACACATGGAACTGTACATATACTATACAGATGTGACAGATGGATCTTATTGATGGAAACATGAATTGTATATATGACACGTGGCATCACTGAAAGGATGACATGTGTAAGTACGATGCTGATGTGGAAGGTGATAGTACAAAAAGATGACGTGGTAGACAAGTGGCAGGTGACTGGACATCTGATGTGGTTGTATGGTGCTGACTAGATGCTGAGGTGGCAGTTAATGCAAGTAGGCTAAATGTGCACTGACATGGCGCTGACCGTGCAATAGGTGGACCATTCAAAAGGTGACATGTGGCACCATTCGATTGGCCAATATTGGCTAAGGGTATAAAAAATAGTCGGGGTCAAAGGGGATCTAACCCCCGACCTTGTCGGACAAAACCACCAACTTTAACCAACTATCCGAACCAACTGGGCTACGTGTCACTTGTTAAATCTATTGGGATTTATTACATTTAAAGTTATTGTTATGAAAATTTTCCAAAAGGGGAGGCCCACGGGGCTTGAACCCACAACCTCCACCTAAGCATCCTCTTTTATAACCAACAGTGTGACCATTGCACCAATGGACAATTTTGTTAAGTCCAACGATGGAATATATATTTAAGTTTAATAATTTTCCATCCAAGCATATAGGGGGTCAGGTGGGATTTGACCCCCCAACCTCCTCTATTTAAACCAACTCCTAGCCATTATACAAAAAAATAAAGTTGTGTTCCATGAAGTTGGAGAGAGTTTGATGCAGGAGCATCCCTCATGACAAGCAAAACCAACGTGGAAGCAGAAGACAGCTGGAAAACGTCCAGCACAAGTTTTTGAATTTTTAAATTTTCTCTTGAAATTGATGCGCTGAATATAAATGAGATCATTTAATTTAGGCACCTTGGTAAAAATGTAATCAGACCTCAAGCCATACGCTCTTGTCTGAGATAGACAGAGGCATTTATAGTGGTAGATGCAGGTAGATAAGATTTTTCTAGATTAGACAGTTCTAGAAGGAAGGAGGGAGAACGGATATAGACACCCTCATTTCTCATTGTAACATTAGCTAGCATAATTCAGAGCAGGGAAGAGCATAGGAGAATAGCAGAGAGTTGAAGAAGAAGAACACCCATGTACAGATCTTGAATTAATAGAAGAAGTTGATTCAGATTCATGGCTGTTGTGTTATTCTCTGTGTATGTGTGTTGAAATGCTCTGCTTACGAATATTACTTCCTATTATGCATTCGTTATTATGCTGTGTGTATGATTTCATGTATCGAGATTGAAATCTGAGAGGAAGTGAGGTGAGTTACAATTGTTTCTCCTTTGAGCAAGGATTTCTGCAAGGAGTGCAGTTGAAGTTGTCCACAAGGAGTGCGTTGACAGAAGGCTCGGGAGTTAAACTCTTGTTCTCAAAGCTCTCAGAAGTGAAAGTGGGTTGCTAAAACCGTGCAAGGAGTGCGCAGGCTGAAGAAGAAGTCTCAATTGTAAATCTGAGCAAAGGACATCTAAGATTGCTGCTGCAGGAAGTGCGCAGAGTCAAGGGAACTTCAACACTTAGACGCGATTGAAGATTTGCCGCATGGAGTGCATGCAAGAGGTTCTTCCTGAAGGCTGAAGTTGTGGAGAAGCTCAAGAGGAATAGGCCTCGAGTTTACTGAAGGTTCAGTGTAGAGAAGTTGCTGTCAGAAGTGGAGAGAAGCGTCGCAGGTTGGCGAAGCGGCGAAGGAATCTCGTAGAGAGATACCCTTTTCATCTCGTGGATTAACCAAGGAAGAACAGACGGTCGAAATCTTCTGAAGAGATTTCACAAAGTTCCGAGGATTGTCAGATCTTGCAGAAGCACATGGAGGTTACGACGAGAAGATTCCGAAGAGTTTGAAGATCAAGAGGGGCAGAGCCGTCGATTCAGAGTCACAAGAGCCGTAGGATCTACACGTGGTATCGTGTATCGGGGACTCGGGAGTTGAAGCCCCGAAAGTTGTGGAGCAAGAGTAGCGATATCACGAGACGTGATATCCCGACAAGATCAGAGCCGTTCGTTGAGGAGGACACATGCAAGGAGATTCTCATCTCGCAGACTCGGACATCGGAGGACTGAAAGGGAAGTCCTTTAGCTTCACGAGTGGTGAAGTGGCGAGAAGACTAAGAACCGTCCATCGGAGGGGATAGGTGGCAAGAGATCGACAGATCTCGCGAACTCGGGAGTTTGCAGGGTGAAAGCCCAAGAATTGGGTATTCAAAGTTGTGAGGTGTGAGGACGCGAGGCGACGAAGTGGCGAGAGGATCGTAGCCGTCCATCTGAGGGGACAGGTGGCGAGAGATTGTGAGATCTCACAAACTTGGGAGTTCACAGGTTGAGAGCCCAAACATTTGGTACTCCAAGTCGCAAGGTCGTGAGTAGCGAGAGAAGGAAAGCCATTAGATTCGGACCACAGGAGGACCGTTGGATCCACGCGAGGGATCGTGTCTCGGGACCTCACAAGAAAAGGTTCGAGAGTTTGGGCGTGGGAAATCGCGAGGTTGCGAGAAGGCGATATCTCGACAGCTGGAGAGTAGTGTGGGCCATAGCGGAGCGTGAGTGGAATACAGGTGGCACGAAGCCCTCGGGATCTCGTTGCGAGAAGCCCCGAGGTATTGACATTAGGAGTCGCGAAGTATCGAGGAACCGAGGTTTTTTGTGGACGCGTGGCAGAACGTAAGGTGGGACCATGCGGCCGAAGGGTGGACACATGTTGTCTGGAGATAGGAGTCAACATTCCACTGAATTCTCGCATCTCGGCGACTCACGGAGTAGGAGGGTGAAAACTCGACGGTTCAACCGGCGAAGTCGCGAGGTTGAGAGGTTACGAGGTTGCGAGAGGCGCTAACATTAATCCTAGCCCATGGTTGCATGAGGAAAGAGCTATACCCGTATCGCCAGATCGGGTATCGCAAGATTGTAAAGGAAAGTNCGGCGACTCACGGAGTAGGAGGGTGAAAACTCGACGGTTCAACCGGCGAAGTCACGAGGTTGCGAGGTTACGAGGTTGCGAGAGGCGCTAACATTAATCCTAGCCCATGGTTGCATGAGGAAAGAGCTATACCCATATCGCCAGATCGGGTATCGCAAGATTGTAAAGGAAAGTTGGGAGCCTTAAGTCCTGAACTCGCGAGATTTAGTTGATCTCCCAGTAGTAAAAGGGGAGACCTCGGAGGAAGATTTCTGTGGGTGTAGATTTCCCGATAGGGAAATAGAATAACCTTTGAGTTCTTCGGGCCGAGAAGAAGAAGGTCCTGTGAGAGCGGACGTGCCTGAGTGGTGCGCCCCTGCGTCAAGTGGTATCAGAGCATAGAAAAGTTTCTTTGCTTTCTGTAGCAGAGGAAAGGGAGAATTCACCATGCTGCCAAGGAGAAGAGGTAGACAATCACCCGATCCAAAGGAGGAAAGGGAAATGTCCAGAGAAAGAGGTAGAAATCCAGATGTGGAAAGAGGAATGCGAAATCTTCGTGCTAGAATGGAGGACATGGAGATAAGAGAAAGACGAAGAGATGATGCAAGAGATATCAGTGAATCCGAGGATGAAGGTGATGCTAGACGTGAAGAAGAAGAAATCTCAACAGAAGATGCAGCCAATGAGAGTTTGATTAAGGCTATCGCTCGGATGAGTTCGAAAACAAAAATGGACATTCCAGATTATGAAGGGAGTCTGGATGCAGAAGAGCTGCTAGATTGGATTAGAGCTCTTGACACTTACTTCGATTATGAAGATATTGAAGATGATAAGAAGGTCAGACATGCCGTCACAAGATTAAAAGGACATGCAGCCTTGTGGTGGGATGAACTGCAAGCTGACAGGCATTGCCAAGGCAAGCAGAAGATTAAGAGCTGGGACAAGATGATAGCCAAGATGAAGGCAAAATTCATTCCCAGGGATTATCGAATTTATCTGTTCAGGAGGATGCAGAACCTGAGACAGAAGCTGATGACAGTGAAGGAGTATACTGAGGAATTTTACAGGTTGAATATTAGGGTAGGTCATCGCGAAAGCAATGATGAAAAGGTGGCCAGGTATCTGAATGGTTTGAGGTATGAAATTCAGGATGAATTAAATATGGCAACCATCCGAACGGTGGAGGATGCTTACCAATTGGCTTTGAAAGCTGAGGAGAAGCTGAACCGTAAACAAAGTCAGAGGGGTCGAGGCAGGAGTTAGCCCAAAGGAAAAGCAGTTGCCCAAGATAAATACCAGAAGCCCAAGGAGGAATGGAAGAAACCTCAGGGAAAAGTTGAAAGAGGTGGAACCTCACAGAGAAGACGATATGTTGAGCAGCGAGGACAACAAGTTGAACAAAGAGGAGGATATGCTGATAATGATAGGTTTCCTCGTACCAGAGGTAGAGGAAGAGGAAGAGGTGGAGTAATTACATGCTTCATGTGTGGAAAGAATGGGCACAGATCATTTGAGTGTCCAGAGAAAAAGAAAGAAACTGGAGAGACTCACATCGCCGAGGCACAGAGGCGAGATATTGAGACAGAGTACGCTGAAGGCGGAAGATCGCTGGTGATGCAAAAAGTCCTTTTGACGCCTGAAAGGGAGATGGAGAACTCAACACAGAGGAACAGTCTTTTTAGGACTGCTTGCAAGACCAAGGATAGAGTGTGCAAGGTCATTGTGGACAGTGGGAGCACAGAAATCTCATTTCAACCGAGATGGTAGAAAAACTGGAGCTGGAGACAACTGATCATCCAAGCCCATATAAATTTTCATGGCTACAGAAGGGACATCAGGTAAATGTCACTAAATAGTGCTTAGTTGACATCAAGATAGGAGGATATAATGATAAAATTTTATGTGATGTTATTCCTATGGATGTCTGTCATTTATTGCTAGGTAGACCATGGTAGTATTATAGAAATGTAATTCATGATGGGAGGAAGAATACCTATACCCTGGAAAAGAAGGGGAGAACTCATATGTTGTGTCCAATTGAAGATAAATAGGTGAAGCCAGAAGTGAGCAACATAGTACTTCTCATGAGTGGGAAGGAACTTCTTACAAAAGTTAAGAAGAAGGAGGACCCACAATTCTTTGTGGTCAGAAAACCGAGAATTGTTCTGACTAGCACAAGAGTGGATGATTTTCTAGAAGAAGTTTAGGAACTGCTAGAAGAGTTCGCTGACATTGTGGTGGATGAATTACCTCATTCATTGCCATTGATGAGGAGCATGAGTCACCATATAGACCTCATACCAGGAGCTAGTTTGCCAAAAAAAGCCACATACATATTGACACCGCAGGAGAATGAGGAGGTTAAAAGACAGGTCCAGGAGTTGTTGGACAAAGGTTTGGTCAGGGAAAGCTTGAGTCCATGTGCTATTCTAATAGTACTCAGTCTGAAGAAAGACGGAGGCTGGAGGATGTGCACTGATTCAAGAGCGATAAACAAGATAACTATCAGGTATAGATTCCCATTGCCAAGAATGGATGATCTGATGGATTGCTTAAGTGGAGCAATTTTTTTTTCAAAGATAGATTTGAAGAGTGGATATCATCAGATTCGTATGAGAGAAGGTGACGAATGGAAAACAACATTCAAGACAAACGAAGGTTTGTATGAATGGCTTGTCATGCCATTTGGTTTGACGAATGCACCAAGTACCTTTATGAGGTTGATGAATGAAGTCTTGAAGGATTTCATTGGGAAATTTGTCATCGTGTATCTGGATGACATATTGGTTTTCAGTAAGGCAAAGGCTGAGCATTTGAAACATTTGGCCATTGTGATGAGGAGGCTACAGCAGGAGAAGCTGTTGATAAACATGAAGAAGTCCTCATTCATGAAGAAAGAACTCATTTATTTGGGGTTTGTTATATCTGCAAATGAGTTGAGGATGGATCCAGATAAGGTGGAGGTAATCAAGAATTGGCCATCACCAAGGAACGTATTTGAGGTGAGGAGTTTTCATGGATTGGCTAGTTTCTACCGGAGATTCATTAGAAATTTCAGTGGAATTAGTGCAGCAATGATGGGTACAGTGAAGAAAAGACATAAATCTTTTCACTGGACGGAAGAGGATGAGAAGAGTTTCAATTTGTTGAAATGAAAGATTACAGAGCAACCAATTTTGGTGTTGCCAGATTTTCAAAAGACATTTCAGGTGAAATGTGATGCAAGTGGGTTTGCTATAGGGGTTGTCTTGATTCAGGAAGACAGGCCGATTGCATATTTCAGCGAGAAGCTGAATGAGGCGAAAGAAAAATATTCCACGTATGATAAGGAATTTTATGCCATCATACAGACATTGAAGAAATGGAGGCATTATTTGATCCCAAAAGAATTTTTTTTATCTAGTGATAACCATGCATTACAATTTGTGACTCAACAGGAAAAGTTGAATCAGAGGCATGTTAAGTGGGTTGAATACATGCAAAATTTCACTTTTGTGATAAAACATATTTCTGGTACTGCTAACAAAGTTGCAGATGCTTTGAGTAGGAAATGTTTGTTGCTGCAGGAGTTTCGAGTCAAGACATTGGGTTTTGAAAATCTTAAGGACGTGTATGCAGATGATTCAGACTTTAAGGAAGCTTATGAAGCAACTGAGAATCCAGTTCTCAGAGACAGAAGTCAGTGGATAGAGTATGTGATCTAGGATGGATTTCTATTCAGAGGCAATCAATTGTGTATTCCAAATTGCTCCATGAGGGAGAACTTGTTGAAAGAGAAGCACAGTGGAGGATTAACAGGACATTTTGGCCATGATAAGACATTTGCAAAGTTGAGCGAGTCATACTTTTGGCCAGGGATGCGGTCAGAATTCAAGAGGTTTGTAGACAGATGCAGGATTTGCCAACATTCAAAGGGGAAGAAGTGGAATGCGGGTTTTTATCAACCATTACCCATACCTGAGAAGCCGTGGGATGAAATTAGCATGGATTTCGTATTGGGATTGCGGAGGACACAAAGAGGTGTTGATTCCATATTTGTGGTAGTTGATAGGTTTTCTAAGATGGCACATTTCATTCCATGCCAGAAAACCAGCGATGCGACTCACATCGCAAATTTGTTTTTCAAAGAGATTGTTCGACTTCATGGATTGTTGAAAAGCATAGTTTCGGATAGAGACACAAAATTCATAGTTCATTTTTGGAGAACATTGTGGAAGAAGATGGGAACTAATTTGATGTTTAGTTCTGCTTATCATCCTTAGAAGGATGGACAGACATAGGTGTTCAACAGAATTTTGGGATATTTGTTGAGGAGCTTGGTGACAGAGCACCATAGCAGCTGGGATAGCATACTACCGCAAGCAGAGTTTGCTTACAATGATTCAGTGAATAGGAGCATAGGAAAAAGTCCATTTCAAATTGTATATGGAATGCAGCCAAGAGGAGTTTCTGAACTGAGGGATTCAGAACAGACTGCGACTAGCAGCGCTAGTGCAGGAGAATTTGCTGAAGCGATGAAGGAACTTCACAGCCAGGTGAAGGAGCGACTATTGAAGTCAAGTCAGGAGTACAAGCACAGAGCAGATCAACATCGGAGACAACTTCAGTTTGAGGTTGGTGATCTGGTTGTGGCACATTTGAGGAAGGAAATGTTTCCAAGAGGAACATACAACAAGCTGAAGACGAAGAAAATTGGGCCATGCAAGGTCTTGAAGAAAATGGGACAGAATGCTTATGAAATTGAGTTACCAGATAGGATCGAAATTTCTCCGATATTTAATGTTTCGGATTTATATCCATATAAAGCTGGTGAAGCAGGAGTAGAAGGTGATGATCAACTAGAGGTCCAGTGGCAAAAGCAGATGCCAGTTGCAGAGAAGCCACAGATGGAGCAGATACTGAATAAAAGAGTGGGTAAGAAAACCAGGAGGAAAGAATATTTTGAATATTTGGTCAAGTGGAATGGACACCCAGTTGAAGATGCCAGCTGGGAGACTGAAGCAAAAATTTTGAAGCATGGACATACCATGCAGGAGCTCATGGACAGGAGCCCATAAAAATTTTCAAGCGAGGGAGTATGATGCAGGAGCATCCCTCACGACAAGCAAAACCAACGTGGAAGCAGAAGACAGCTGGAAAACGTCCAGCGCAAGTTTTTGAATTTTTAAATTTTCTCTTGAAATTGATGCACTGAATATAAATGAGATCATTTAATTTAGGCGCCTTGGTAAAAATGTAATCAGACCTCGAGCCATACGCTCTCGTCTGAGATAGACAGAGGCATTTATAGTGGTAGATGCAGGTAGATAGGATTTTTCTAGATTAGAAAGTTCTAGAAGGAAGGA
>JASDQU010244162.1:110016-124991 GCA_032191745.1 Picea mariana | reverse complement strand
CCTCAGGTTATAGCCTGAGAAACTAGGGGTTTGGAGCCTCCTTCTAGTTGCGGCTGGAAAACAAAGGAAGTTGGTGCTTCCATTGAATGTAATTCTTCAAGACATATAAGAAAAAGCATTTTGTGGTTTTCTCCCGATTTGGGTTTCCATGTAAAACACTGGTGTACTATGTATGAGTATGTTTGTTCATTTGTTCATTTGTTCATGGCTTATTTACTCTACAATTATTGGATGATAATTCTTCATTGATATAACACTTGTATTATATGGTTAAAAAGGATTAAATTTCTCTATTATTGATTCACCCCCCCCTCTCAGCAATCCAACATCTTTAGCTTGAGTTTCCTTGTCGCCTGATTGCTTGGCAGCCTACTCTTACATTGAATCTGATTTTCTTGGCTTAATCCTTGCCATGGAAAGTGTGTTACTACATATACATGGGTTTTCCCTTGACATATGGGTAGATACACAAGTTTTCCTTTGATAGGGTGCGTACATACGTTAGTTTTTCCCAAACAGTCGCATACATCAATTTTTTGGCTTACTAGGTGAGTTTGGTTGGTTGTTGAGTCTTCTTGCGTCTCTGTCCTAATAGTTCAGTGCTTACAGAGTGATAGGAAACCTTACTATTATTGAATTTTTAGGTGGTATTCTTTCTTATCATATTTTTCATTGGTTTTCCTTGCATATTGGTCTGAGTGTTTTCTTTTTTGTATCCTTCTTGGCTTGTCTGTTTTTTCTTGCAGTAGGGCCTATATATCAAGTTGTTATTCAATCCTTACATTTTTGTTTCTTTATATAAAAAAAAAATAAAAAATTGCTCATTTATGGCATTTTCTCTTTTGGGTTCTTAGTATTGATCTTGGTACATATGGAAAGGTTGCATTTTATTGAAATTGTAGAAGTTTCATTAAAAGTTGCATTTTAAAAGCTTACCATCTTTTGAGAATTTAAGATTAGAACTTAGCACTATGTTTATATCCATTTCTTTGATATGTTGAGTCATAATATCATCAGTTTCACAACCGCATCTCTTGAGTAAACAAAGTCATTAAAAGCAACACTTATTACTTAAAATTGATTAGAAATGATTTTTTTTTTTCAGAATACACAAACAAGCATAGGATATAGGGCCTTGAAATAGGATTTTGTGAGTAAAATTATCCAAGGATATTAAACTAAACATATGTGTCTGAACACAGAGTGGTGAAATCCATTATGTAATTAGTGGTGTGGGGACTCTCCGCTCACACAAGAGTTAAGCACGAGGTCGCACGAAGTTGGTTGTGGAGATAGCCCTCTAATACCTTCATAGGGTTAGAGATATTTCTGGGGATCTATTCATATTTGGGGTTCTTTCTAGTACCTTTAGCTCTGTGGCAGGCGGTTCTTTCAATATTTTGGGCTTTGTTACTCTACCAATATGGTGGACCTGACTTATGATTGTTCGCCTATGCATTGTTTATATCGTGGTGGCTCTAGTTGCTTGAAATAGGTAGGAACATAGGTTACTTGTAGGTGTTATTCTATAGGTACCCTGAGTCAGATAAGGGTCGGACAACACACACCCTTTATGGAGGATTACCTCTTTGGGGGGATCTAACCAACTATGTTGTTAATCCCACGAGGGCCCTTATAAATGATTTTGATACCTCCAATATTTTGAAGGGATTCTTAGGCCCCTTTTGGGTGAGAAATACCTATTCTAGTGAGTGAGGCCCCTTTTCAGCTACTAAATCTTGTTTCCATGCATTTGGCCTTTTTTATTTATTTTGGTGTACTCTTTGATTGTTAGTTGGCCCTAGAATTTGTTTTTATATATCGATTCTTGAGTCATTGTGGAGTCAGACCAACTTCCTCACAGGTCTCTATGTATTCTAAAATTACCACCACATATTGAGTCTTTTCTTTCTAAAAGGTGTAAAGTTACTCAACATGGTACACATACCTCCACCTACCACACTTGTGATTATACATTTATGAGTACTAAGTTGAGTTCGAAAGACACTGGGAGTCCCTCAACTCCTATACCTTCTGTTGTTAATTGGAATCCTTCGTCTCCTTTAACCGTTATGGTTGTAGTGTTGGAGGTTCCCATCCTTACTCCTATCCAGCCTATCATTTCTACTCAACCCATAGTAATAGACCCTTTCAGATCTATTTTTGGTATGCTTGGATACAATTCTCAGTCCATACATTTGGTTTCTAACACTTTCTCTTTTGGAATGCCAAATATGACATCGCAACTTTCATCCTCCATTCCAGCAGGTAACGCAAATCCTAGTTTCAAACCTAGGGGCATGGTCCCTCCATATACTGCTCTCTCATTTGGTGGAGGTCATATTCCCCAAATGACTCCTATGGTTGGAGGTCAACCTCCTTTTCCTTCTCGGTCTAATCCTATTCTCAATGCTCCTAGATGGAGTACTCAACTGGGCGGGCAAGCTACTTATTATATTCCATCCTTTCCCCATTCCTCCACGTTGATTTCAATGAACACATTTTTTATGAAGAATCCACCTCTAACCTCCATATTTCCACCTAGAGGGAGTCAATCTCATGTTATGGGAAACCCCCATCGTGGAGCCACTAGAGCTGGGGGAAATGTTTATAACCCTAATTATGTTGTCCCTATAGGTATGGTTCCCATAAATCCTATTATGAATCAATTTAAAGGAGGATATTACCTTACCAAAGAGGGCCATGGTGTATACCAAAACCCTGGATGGTCTAGAATCCCTCAACACCAATCTCTCCTGGGAGAATGGGCTCATATGCCGCAACCCTGACTCAATTTTCTTGCTACGCTTAATTTTCAATATTTGTTGAGATTAATGATCAACCCAGTGCATCACGATTTTTCGTGGCCCCCTTTCCCCACCAATATCCCTTTGGACATTCTGAAATTTGAGGGAAATACTAGCGAGGATCTCGGTGATCATGTCACTACTTTTCCTCTTTGGTTCTCATCCAACTCTCCTAGTGACGATTCCATTCGTTTGAGACTATTTCAACACCCGCTCATGGGGCTTGCAGTGAAATGATACATTGAGCTACCAGGGGCAACATATGGAAATTTTAATCATATGGTTTTGATATTTCTCAACTACTTCCAGTTGTTGGCTTATGATGATGCTAGCATAGAAATTTTTTCGTCCTTCCACCAAGATAAGGCCACACATATCTCAGACCATATCCAAGAGTGGCATAGATGAAAGAGGTTGATGAAAGCCTACATTCCTCTAGAGTTCATGTTGGAATGGTTCCTTAAGTCCTTATTTTCTTATATTTCGAAGGATATCTCTACATCCGGAGTTACATCTAAGGAAGTTGTTTTCAAATCCCAACAATTGAACCTCATATATGCTAAATTTGGGATGTTATATGAAATTCTTCATGACGTGTCGTAGTCAAATTATTACCCTATAAAAAATCTTGTGCCTCGTACTGATGGCATCATAGGATTTGCAAATTCTAAGTATACAAAATTGGTGACAAATTAGTTGAAGGGTTTGTCCCTAAGCTATTCTGTAGCAGGACAAACTTCGTCTTCATCCTCCACTCAAACTCGATCAATGGATGTGAATTATATATATTCACTGACCAACCCAAATGGTAACCAGGAACCAAGAGGGAATAGAAATAAAGGACAAGGTAATAATCATACTGGTGGGAGAAATAATAACAAAGCCAAGTAGAACACTGATAATGACAGATTGAATAATAATGTTGCTGAGGGAAAGAAAGAAAAATGGAAGGTGAATTTTCCTTGTAAAATTTGTAAAGATGATCACCTTACTCACCTATACCCAAAACTTGAGGAAGCCTCAAGGATCTTATCTCAATTGCCCACTCTGCTGACCAATCCTTTTCCTGATAATCAACACATGGCTTCAATCTCCTCCAACACTGAAAATGAATCAAGTGGTATTCAAAACCCCTAACACATGAAGGTGACCATCTACATGTTAATATGGTCAAGTCTCATATTGATGTAGCCACTCTGTCTCGTGATTACATTTCTTCATAGACTGTTACAGGTCCAGAGTCTCCCCCTCCTCTGGAAACACCTCTGTAGATCGAAAAGCCAGATCCTCCACCTCGTATTTCGAAAGGTTTACTGAAATGCTCTATTATCACATAGAATTGCAAGGGTCAAAAATCATTTCAGTTTTTATTTTTAGTCATAGGTTTTCATTAAGTTTTAGGTTTTTATGTCTTTTTGGTATAGTCATTTTTCAAATTTTGATGTAAATAAGATAAGGTTAGTTTTGGCTTTGGTCTAGAGCTCTTCGGTTATGACTTTCTATCATAACAAGTCAGATAAAGCTTCACGAGTCACATATTTCAAATTATCCATCATCACTCTGACATGTCACACCTCCATTATGTATGCAGACCCTCCCGTTTTGTCACCTTTACTTGCTTAGCTGTCAAATCAGTTTTGATTTCTATTCTTCCAACTCACCAAGAGAGTTCGTAGTGCATTCAAAGGTACACCATGCATTAATTTCCATCATTGCATTTATGGATCGAGTAAAAGAAGATCTCCCTATTTTAAAAGATGACATTTTAAAAAAATGTCGAGGGATTATGTCATGAAAGATTCTAACTATTTTTTCCAAGTGTGAAAATCACATTTGAGCTCGGCGTTGTGAACTTGGTGCTACAGACAGGTGCTATGAACTCGGCGCTGTGAACTGGTTGAAGAAGAGATTTTGAGTTTGGACTACCTGTAGACATTCCTTTTCAAACTTAACATCATCAACATCAAAAACTATTCCACCATGTACTTTATGAGATTTATACGTTGTCTAAAGTCTAAAGGAAAGGTTTTTTCTAGTTTCACCCCTCGGCATTGTGAACTGTGTTATTCTATTTCTTACTTCTTTCAAATCCATTTTCCTCATGCTATGAAACCTACCTATCAAACCTCATCACCTTTAATACCTCATCTAGCCTTCCCACTACATAGAATTCATTTTCTCCTCTGATATTTCCCAACGTTGCGAACTCTCTGTTCTGGCACTGTGAACCTTTTGCTATAAATTCATCATTTCAAGCCCTGTATTCCAATTTTGTTGAAATCCTTCCTCTGTAGTCTTGACAAGATCAAATTTGAAGGAGTGACTTTACATCTTTTTCATCTTGGATTTTTGGTTGATCAACTCTCAGATTAAGTTTAAATATTACTTACATTTTTCATGCTCCTAAAGGATACTTGTATTTTCATAAAATCCCTATTTCAAGAAAAGAATTATGTAAGGTACCAGATCTGTTATATTAGCGGAATAGAGAAATAATGTAGAGAATAACACTAAGATAACAAGAAAATACTGAAATATTGCAGATATAATAGTGGAACAACAAATTATATGGAAACACAACACCATAATTATACCTTTATTGATAGGAAACAATGCTCACTTGCCTCTTCGAGGGGGCAACCTCTAGCAGAGCAGAGCTCTATTACAATAATTTTTCGACAATTTTATTTTTCATGCCCACTACTCTTATTTACACTAAATCTATCTATCCCAAAGAACAATGTAGAGGAAGATCCTTTTAGAAGCAGAAGCTTCTATTAATTCTTCTTACAATTGACTTATTCCTCCTTATTGCTAGGCCTTATTAATATTGAGCTTTATTACATGGAAATATATTATTCTACCCACTTTAGGGGTTAGGTAGTTTAGGTTCCTAACAGTCCCTCCTCCTTAAAATCATCCTTGTCCTAAAGGTTTGAGATGAGGAAATTGTTGCAAAATACTAGTTGGCTCCCAGGTGGCATCGGCTAGAGTTGTATCTTTCCACTGAAATAATACTTACTTGATGGTGAACTGATGAATATGATGCTCATGTTGGTCCAAAACTACTTGTGGTTGCAATCATATGGATCCTTCCTCATCTAACTTGGGAAGGCTGGTTTGATTTTGACACTTAGTTCCAATCACCTTCTTTAAGCAAGAGACATGAAAAACAAGATACAGATTAGAAGAACTTGGAAAATATAACTGATAGGACACCTATCCCACATGCTTGAGAACTCTATAAGGACCATTAAATCTGGGCACCAGTTTCTAACAATGTACATCCTTGAGTGAAGTGTGTTTATAAGGTTGCAGACGAAGAAATACATGGTTGCCTTCAAGAAATTAACATTATGAGAGAACTTGATTGGCTTGTTGATTCATGTGATTCTGAGCCACGACCAAATTATCTTTGAGGGTATGGAGAATATCCTCTCGAACTATAATCATTTGGTCAACTGCCTGAACCTTTGAGACACCTAGCATGTAGGAGAGAACAAAAGGTGGCTTTTGTCCATATATGGCTTCAAAAGGAGTCATGCAAATAGTTGTATGGTAAGAAGTGTTATACGAACATTCAACTAATGGTAACCATTGATCCCATTGATTTTTCCTTTCAGAGGAAAAACACCTCAAATAAGTCTCCAAACACTTGTTGACAACTTCATTTTGACCATCAGTTTGGGGATGATAGGCGGTGCTGAGATGCAATTGGGTGCCATGTATCCTGAACATTTCTTCCCAAAAATTGCTGGTGAAAGTGGGGTCTCGATCAGAAACAACAAAATGAGGCTTGCCATGAATCTTGGAGCCATGATCCATGAAAATTTGATCCCCAATGGATGTAGTAAAAGGATGTTGAAGAGCATAGAAATGAGCATACTTGTAAAGATGATCAACTACCACCATGATGACTGATTTATTTCCTTATTTAGGTAATCCCACAATGAAATCCATCGAGATGTCCCTCCAAATAGTGGGTGGAATTGGAAGTGGTTGGAGTGTGCCAGGGGATTTGATTGTTTCTCCCTTGTTACATTGGAAAACATCACATTCTTCCACAAAAGTGCAAACATCCATTTTCATCCCATCCCAGAAAAAAGAATGTTTGACCCTGTCATAGGTTTTGGTAAACCATGAGTGTCCAGCGGTTGGAGTAGCATGAAGCCCAGAAAGAACCGTGGAGTTAAGTTGTGACTGTTTACTTAAATACAAATGACCTTTGTAGAGAATCTCATCATTGTGTCAAGAGTAGCATGGGGATACTGGATAATTGTCTTGCAACTGTTGGATCAGATGCAAAATTTTAGGATGTTGTAGCCATTCCTGGAGAAAAACTTGGAGCCAATCTTGGACAATGAAGGACAGAGAGAATAGGGACCCTTCATCTTCATATTTTCAATAAAGAGCATCAACAACCACATTTTATTTTCCTTTCTTGTAAATTATCTCATAATCATATCCAAATATCTTAGTGACTCATTTTTTCTTCTCTTGAGAGGAAGGTCATTTCTCCAGAAAATACTTGAGGCTTTGATGATCTGTCTTAATTTGGAAGTGTTATCCCAAGAGATAAGGGCTCTAGAGAACTATTGCATGCACAATATCCAAAATTTCCTTTTCATATATTGATTGGCCAAAATGGCAGCCTGACAAATATTTGTTGGTAAAGGCCAAAGGTCTTCCCTCTTGCATAAGAACTACTCCAATTCCTCTCCTAGAGGAATCAAATTCTAGGACAAAGGTTGTTGCGAAATCAGGAAGGGAAAAGACTGAAGTAGTTCAAATAGTCGCCTTCAATGCTTGAAAGGCCTGATCAACTGCAGGAGTCCAAGTGAAAGAATTATTTTTAGTAGAACACTAAGAGGCGCCGCAATATTTCTATAATTCTGAACAAACTTGCAATAATATCCTTTTAAACCCATAAAACCACGCAAGATTTTGATAGTCTTGGGGCAAGGCCAGTCCTGCATGGCTTCAATCTATTTAGGATCCACCCAAAAACTAGCCTTGACAATTATATGACCCAAGTAATCATCTTCTGAGGCACCAAATGAAAATTTAGAGTGTTTGAAGAAAAGTTGATGCTGAGAGAGTAGATGAATAACTTGATCCACATGAGAAAGATGGGATTGCCAAGTTTGACTGTAGATGATAATATCATAAAAGAAAACTAAGACAAAATGATGGATAAAAGGATGGAAGACATGATTCATTAGGATTTGGAAGGTGGAGGGGGAATTACATAGGACAAAGGGCATGATCAAGAACTCATAGTGAACCTCATGAGTTCAAAAACCAGTCTTAGGGATGTTAGCGTCTTGCATATGTATCTGGTGGTAGATAGAATGCAGATCGAGTTTGGTGAAATACTGAGCACCACTCAACTCATCCAAGAGATCATCAATGACAGGAATGTGAAACTTGTCCATGATGGTTAGTTTATTGAGGGAATGAAAGTCAGGAAACATGTGCCAAGTACCTTCTTTTTTAAGTATCACGACCACAGGGCAATAATAATGGCTAGTACTGGGGCAGATACCACCTTCTTTTCTCAATTTCATTATTTTTGGAAAAGGGTTGACAATAAGGGAGAACATTGGGAGGAATACCACCGGAAGACTACCAGGAACAACGGGTATGGAATGATCATGAACACCACGAGAAGGCATAAGTCCCTGAGGAGTGGAAAAAATATCTTGGTGTTTGGAGAGAATATATTGGACAACAGGATGGACAGAGGGTGTCTCAACCGCGTGAATAGAATGGATTTGAGAAATAATACCACAATGGCATTTATTAAGTATTTTTTCCATGCGATGGGAATTGATTATATTAGGAGAACCAGCTGTGAGACCTTTTAAGAGATAAATTTTTCCCTCTTTGTGGAATTGCATGGTTAATTCCTTAAAATCCATAAGAATGGGACCCAAAGTGCATAACCATTAAACACCTAGCACAATGTCAACCCCTCCCATTACAATGGAAAACATATGATATTTCAAGTGGTAATGTCCAATTAGAAGACTTACATTTTCACAACACCCACCACATTTCATGGACCCACCATTGGATATCATGATTGGAAAATTATTGACAGCATGAATATAGCAATTGGTTTCATGGGAAATGCAACAATGAATAAAATTGTGGGTGCTACTACTATCAACCAGTATGATGACCTTCCTATTATTAATATAGCCAATGATCTTGAGATTTTGGGGAGCAGAGAAGCCAGTGAGAGCATGCAAGGAAATGAGTTGTTCAACTTCAGGTGGATCAACAAGATCCATGGTAGCATCAGGAATGGAGGGATCTTCGACAAGTGGAAATGTCACATCTTCTTTAGAAACATCTTCGGAAATGGCCATAAAAAGTTTTTGTTCCTTACAGTTGTGCCCTGAAAAATATTTTTCATCACAATTATAGCAAACACCTTTCAATTGGCATTCATCCATTTCATCCCTAGTTAATTTCTGGACCTTGACATGAATGACAGGGGGGTTAGGATTAGTGGATCGAGGGAGAGGAAAAAAAGAGGGATTTTTGTTCTGGGAAGAAACAACTTGTTGGTCCTCTTTAGCACATGTAGTAGCATCAAACCATGTTTGAGGGTGGGCCATGAGAACCTGGGATAAAATTTCATCCTTGAGACCACTAATAAAGTATTCATGGAAGAACACATCTGACATGCCCTCTGTTCGAAAGGACAAATGACGAAAAGAAGTGATGAAGTCTTCCACTTTGCCTGATTGTTTCAAATTGGTCAAATGACCAAGATACTGGGTATCAGTATCAAAGCAGGCATAGAGCTTTGCAAAAAACTAGGTCCAGGAAATATACCCCTCACATGAGTTTTTACGCCATCTCCACCATTGTCAGCATTTAGGATCTAGATAGAGGACAACATAGCGAATTTTTTCCAACTCGTTAGTAATACCATGCAGTGAAAAATAATGCTCCATTTGAGTGACCCAACCCATAGGATCAGAGCCATCAAATTTATTGACCTCTACGTAGGGAAGACAGAGTTCATGATGAAAGGAGTTGGATTGAAAATGCAGATACTGATAGGAATTAGCAACATCGGGTTGGTCTATGAGGAAGGACCTGTAGGGGGGTTCAACAATTTATTGAAAACATATTGGAGGGCGATAAATTGGGTTGTGAAGTTGGCTTCCATGGTGTCAAATTTGTGTTTTACTTTTGCAATGTGGGAATTGGTAGATCCAATCTCAGATGTCATATGTTTGATGGAGGGATGGGCTTGATCAATGGAAACTTGGAGTTCTTCGTTGCGAGTTGTGGGCATTTGGAGAGGGGAAGTGAAGGGAAGGGAAAATGGGTTGGTGGGACCACAAAAAAAGAAATTATAAGTGATAGGTACCACGAATATTAGTCCCATAAGGGAAATAAAATGGAATAGGAAACAAAATAGGGAAACTAGGAAGGGGTCGGGTCCCCTAATACAAAAGGGATTAAAAATGAAGGGTATGAATACGATAAGGGAGAAAAGGGGAATCCAATGGAATAGGTCCCAAATAAGTGTGTATAAATTATTAACAAGATGAAATGTGTAGTAATTTCGCAACCCGAATGTAGGAGGCATAGTTGCACGACAATAGATATTACCTATTCTTTTATTTATTTTTTTGTATTTATTTATTTATTTTTTCTGTCCCAAGGGTTAGGGTATTCAAGGGTTCTACAGTCAAGGGTTTTCTCTATTCTATAACTCTTTAATATACGTGTGGGGTCCAACAATAGTACTCAGCCCAATATTGAAGGGAACCAACTAAGGGGACTAGACCATGCCCTTAACGGTACTACCCATGTACTAAAGAGTATCTTCCGGAGTGCTTTTCTCGGTGGCACTATTGTTGAAGGAAAATATCCCTGCAGATAGGTAGATGTCTTCTTGAGAGCTATACTCTTAACTCTTAAGACAAAAGATGCTTATCATGGACACTGACTTCCTTTTAGGTCAAGATAAACTAATGTGTGAGGAGGAAGGAGAAAAGAAGTACCTTTTATCGGTGTTTGTCCCTGCACGGTCCGAGTTGAGCTCCAATCTTACTCTCCTCGATAATCCCTGTAGACAAACAAAAGTACAAACAACTTCCTACTCTATTGAGATTAGCTCGAAATAGACCTATCTATTAGAGACAAATTCATGTGAGATCAAACATAGATTTGAAAGAAACAGGCCAAGCATATTATATTAAAGAGAACAACAACAAAGAATGCTTACAGCCATAGATGCGAGTGTAGCAGCTTCGTCAAGACTTACTCGTCTGAACCCTTGCTCAAACAATCCACACACCAAATATTGATGTTCTGAAAGACACCTTCTTCATGAGATCATAGGTTGGATGCTTCACAATCCTTTCCATCCCCTTTCACCATGAGAAGGCCTTTTTAAATTGTCTTGGATAGGCCCAACTACTTGAGATATATTTGGGGTAAGTTGAGAATTTTCCTCCTCCAGTTATGGATATGCCCTAAGATCATGGCTTAACCAAGGATTCGAATCCAACTGCCTTTAGATATTGAGGGGATGTTTCCCTCATTCTTCTCAACAAATCAATTTTTGCCTAGAATAGGTACCACTCCTCCAAAAAGTGCATCAGAGTGTTATAGCACTCCTTGAAAGAGTAGCAGCAAGCGCTGGCACCCCTAATAAAGGGAATCAGGGTGTTATAATGATCTCTGACAGTATAGGGGGGAGTGCTTCTCTCCAAAAATATCTTTTGAATGGGTTTGCTAGTGGCAAAACACCTGTACTTCTAGTAAACTGATTCCTTGTCTTCAAGACTAATATTTGAGGTTTCCTAAGTGTCCTTTTCATGTTGTCGGAGGCATGACATAGGCAAGAAGGTAGTATTATGTCAACAACACTTATAGACTTGCAGTGAAGATGCGACACTTGTGACACTTGAAATGACGACACTTGCGACACTTGCGAAGTGAGTGATTTTGATGTGTAACAGATTGCCCCCCAAAGTATGAAGTTAGAAGACGAGAACTGATAACTGAAATACTTTGCAGACTTTCAAGCAAGGGTGCAGGCTCAGAGAACTTGACAGAAGCTACACACAACCATCAAACAAATGTTAAGACAGGCTTCAAACCCAAGGCAGGCATACCTATGCTTGAGTGATAGAGACTTTCGAGGTATGGCCGCCATAAATACACTGCGGATCCATAATTATATTATTAAAATGTATAGCCACTGAAGATACACTGTGGATCTATACTCCCATGACCTGAACTTATCGTAGCCACGAAGAATATACAGTGGATCCACGAGATGATAAGACATAGCCACGACCAATACAAAGTGGATCTATGTGTTAGTATATGTGTCATTGTTCATAGAAACTCCGTCGCAACCTGGGAAAAGTACATATCAGAGTGATCACTTAACCGAGGGTCTTCTTACGAATCCCAATTTAGTACAAATCTAACCATGTGAATAGATGTCCTGATGTTGAACATGGCAGAAAGCACTTGATTACCGGTCAATGATGCAAACTGTTAACAAGCACGAGGGAGATCACCATTGATGTCAATGATTCCCAAGGTACTTCTAGTACATTCCAACAAATGTGAATGGATGAGCTGAAGTTGAACATCCGTGGAATCATTCAATCATAGATCAATGATGTAAACCCACTGTCAAATGTGAGGAGACCTTCCATTGAGGCATGCAGGTCCCAAAGTACTAATTGGTTTCTAAGTCTAGTTCCTGGATAATGTGTTGAGGTCGACAGGGAAAGAATTGTCGCAGGAGGGTCTTGATGTATCCCCCATCAATGACATGAAACTGACATAGAGATGTAATTGGTGGATCAAAAGAACATGGACTGATACAGGTATTGAAACAAGATATTTGTGATGGCTGACTCTCAAGACAGATACTTCCCTTTAACACTGAGGCACGATAGCAAAAACATGACATGGACCAAAACTTGATGATGTAGTGGATGTTGTGACTTACGTCAGGTGACCCAAAGGAGTAATCAAAGCTCAAAGGATTGGCTCAGTGCAGAGGTTCAGTGGATTAAAATGCATGCAAAGACAAGGCGCCGTGTTCAAGGGTGACCATAAGAGTTGCTTGGTAATGTTCTCAAAAACTGCTTGGCTTGCTTCTTTCAATTTTTTTCCCATCCAGATAGATGAGTACCTATTTTTGATTTAATGAGCTTGAGGAGGGTAACACATGCTTGATATAACTTACCTTTAGTAAGTCCCTCTTCCTTTGTTGAATGAACTGGAAGAAGTAAGGGTTTGGTCCCGTATGGGCTTGTCAATGTTTGTTTAATGAGTCCAAAGACAAAAAAATCGAAGGTTTTTCATGATTATAGAGTCTGGAAAAAAACTTAAAAGAGAACTCTCTTAGTTCCTTTTTCATAAAGTTAGTCTCACGAGGCCAAAAAAGAGATAAACTAGCACTTGAAAGACGCCCTTTCAAACCTCTTAACGAGTGTGAAAGGAAGCAAGATCACTCGACGATCTTTTCTTATTTAGAGAGTCTGAAAAGAGTTTAAAGACGACTCCATGGGGTTCCTTTTTCATGTATCCATACGGGTCCGAAAAATAGATAAAAGTTTACCCGACGCGTTCTTATATTTCCGAGCTTGAGAACAAACTAAGATTATGCTCATGGATATGACAAGGTAAAAACGATCAAAACTGCTCCGAAATCTATAATGTCAAAACTACAATCCAGAGGTTTAGTGAGGCCATTATATTTTTAAAGAAACCCAAAAGTAACTATACCTTATGAAAAATGGAAAATTGCAAATAGTAATACAAGGAAAAATCTTCAATTACCATTTCATTTGCATAAGGATTTGTAGCAGTAGGGATTCACATTTTGGAGGTGGATCTTGTTTTGCTTGGCACCGGGGGTACAGTTGATCATTTCTCTCACCATTTGGACCAGGTAAGTCCTTGTTTCTTTCGTTTTCAATTACACAGTTTTCAATTTGTTTTCAAAGCAATATTTGAAAAAACATCCAAGCCCTAGGTCGTCCAAAAAACATTTAAAACAAAAATGGCCCTTCTCCAAAATGATGAAAAAAAATGCCCATTTTAAAAATGCCTTCACAAGGCCATGACATGAATGTCAACGTGTTTATGCATGATTGGGTAGGTCGTTTTGCCCAAAGAAAATAACAGGAAACCAAAAAAATGTCCACACAGTCATCAAACTGTCGGTGTCATTTGTTTTAATTTAAAACGTTTTTACTATTGGCTATGAGGCTGCGCTGATGTAATGATGAGCAATAGAAGAGGTGTGGGTCCTTTGAACAACATAGATGATGAATTTAAAGTTTTTAAATTATTTCAAAAGAATTGCCAAAAGCATGACTAATGAAGTTTTTTCTTTATGTTTCCAGGTGCTTTCGGCAACAACCATGATTGAATGGAAGGAATGGGAGCATGAGCTCGATGATGTGGCTTATTTATAAAGTCCTTGCATGTAGGCCACATTGAGAGATTGTGGTCTTCTCAAATTCTTCAAACTGCAAAAGATAAAGAAATAAATCCTTCTGCTTGAGCATATGATCAGTTTGTGGGATGTCGCAGAGCAAGGGTTCTGAATTGGAATGCATATTCTAACCATTGAGTTGGAAGATATATACTTCTTGACTGGCCTCTCAAAAAGAGGGGCTCCTATAGATTTTTTCAGACGGAGGACACTTCTTGAACTCGTGGAAGTGTACCTGGCATGTCATTGTGTCCTAGGAGAGAAAATGGTGGGAGGTAGGATCCCAATCAAAGATATCAGAAAATTTCCCCTTCGGTCTATTGTGTTCTCCATCACGAGTGTGACAGGAAGCACCAGCGCACATATGGTTTCAAGATCATAGGTAGCCTATGGTGTGTAGTGTTTAGAGCCAACACTGTTTAACTGGAGTGCATGGTTTCTTCAGAACGTGAAGGAATAGATTTCAAGATGTAAAATGGGGTAGAAGTAGTTTGGATATGGTTCTTTCTTGGTCTCATTCATCTTAGAGTGCATCCCTCGGATGCAACCTCAAATTGCATTGGTGGTACAACCAGTGGGAGAATTGCAGATGGAGCGATGGACTAGTCTGTCTCCGAGACTAGTGGCAGAGTCAAAATTTCACTTTATCGGTGACTTCTTTGCTTGGC
>JASDQU010244162.1:79561-96718 GCA_032191745.1 Picea mariana | reverse complement strand
TACTCCACTCCAATCATTCCTTCTCTGGGAGGGATTTAAATTCAAAATAACAGACGATAGATGAGGTTAGAAGATAGACCAACCATCCTTGCCATCTTTGTATTGCAACGCTGCTCCTACCCTCTCTACGCCGTCTCTCCTATGCCTCGTATTGCGTATATAATAGGGATAGGTTCTTATATTGAGGAATAAATGAACGGTGCCTCTTGAATATTTCATACACAGTTTTTCTTCTCTAAATTAAATTAAATAATTCAATGCGAACCCTTCTAGCTGGTGTGGACATCCTAAGGCTTACATTGAGAGTATGACGACAATGATTCCAACTCACCACTCATATTCTCTGAATCAGACAGCCGAATTCTCAGTGTAGAGCCCAGTGTCGTGAAGGAAAAGTGGAGTTTTTATATCCAACCGGGTGTCTAAATTGGCACTCCAGTAGTACAGTTCTAAAAAGTTGCATAATGGGTTCCTTCATTACTGTTGATTTTGAATTGATCTTAAGGATATGAATCATACACGGTTTTTGTTTTATAACATGTAAATAGTAGCTATAGGCGCAGGGTATGAGCTAAGCCCTTTATTAGATTGACGGAGGTTTAAACCCTTGACGGAGCAAGTTGCAACTGTAGGAACGCTTGGGCCTGAGTGTTTCCTTCATTCAATTTTTTTTTTCCTTGTTCGCCTAGTCGCCCCGGCAGTCAAACCTTGCCGTATTGTCAGCGTTGGGATTAGAATTTAATCACTGCGTTTTTACTGTGCAGTGAACCTCACTCCTTCACGCCTCTGCAGAAGGCGTGAGAACTTCCTTACTCCACTGCATGCACCTCTCCCTCATCAAATGGTGTGACCGGATGTCTGGACCGATACCTCGGCCAGTCGGATGAGTGCGGTAGCATGAGAGATCTAATTGAGGCTGTCAGGACAAAATTACCACCTGTCAAGCAGAGTTATTGATTTTACAGAACCCTATGCTTAGAACCCGCCACTCCACCTTCTGCCTTGCCGTCTGAACCAGTGGTTGCACGCAAACCTGCGCTAGGAGGAATTTCGCTTCCACCAAATTACTTTATGTCTGCTTGATGTATTTTCTTTGGTAAACCTAACATTCTAATTCAACAATCGACTGATTCCAATCTCTCACGGTAACCCTAAAGAAAAAATTTATTTCAATATTCGAAGGCTTTAATTTACTCCTGGTAAATAATAATTATTTTATGAATGGTTTAATTCCCCACGGTAACGTAAAATGTTTTAATTCAATGCTCCATTGATTTCAAACTCTCACTGTAACCCTAAAAGGTTTATTTCAATATTCGAAGGATTTAATTACTCCTGGTAAATATTAATTATTTTATTTCAATAGTCGAATGATTTAATCCCTCACGGTAAACATTAAATGTTTATTTCCAACTTCCGATTGATTGCAAACTCTCATGGTAACCCTATATAGTTTATTTCAGAATTTGAAGGATTTAACCTTTTTTTTTCCATGAAAAATTTGCCTCGAATTTATATTAGGTATAAATCATTTACATAATTATTGCCAAAGTTGCAATAATAATGTTGTTGACCAGACGAAGAAAAGACGTGCTGGCCACTACTGACAAATCAGTCCCATAGAAAACGATTTAACTTACTCATGGTAAACATCAATTAGTTATTTCAATAGTCGATTGGCTTTATCTCCTCATGATAAACATAAAACGTTTATTTCCAGTACTCGACTGATTTTAAGTCGCATGGTAACCATAAAATATATTAATTCGATGTTCGGTTAAATGTTTTATTTCCATATCCGATTGGTTTAAATTCTCATGGAAAGCGTAAAAATTTTCTTTCAATATTCGAAGGATTTAATTACTCATGGTAAACATCAATTATTTCATTTCAATGGTCAATTGGTTGTAATTCCTCATGGTAACCATAAAAGGTTTATTTAATACTCAATAGATTTCAAGTTCTCATGGTAACCCTAAAGTATATTAATTCAATGTTCGATTAAATGCTTTAATTCCTTATCCGATTGATTTAATGTCTCAAGCTGAGCATAAAATATATTATTTCAATTACTCGATTGATATTAATTTCTCATGGTAAACATAAATTATTTTATTTCAATATTCGATTGCTTTTAATTTCTCATGGTAGACAATAAAATATTTATTTCAATAATTGTAATGAGAAGTCTTGCATGGTTCATTTTAACATGCTAGGAAATTTCCCTACAATTCGATTTACAATAGGCATTCCATTGATTTTAGTTATGAGGTTAAACCCTGACCTTTATATATTAAATGTTGTAAGGAGAAGCCCCTCTTAGTTAAAATTTTCAACACTTTTTCTTGTTAAAAGTAAGTACATGGTTGTTATGGTTGGGTGTAGCAGTTCTATTGTCTTTAATCCCAACAAGGATAAACTCAGCATCATTTAATCACGATGTTAATAGTTGTTTACTTGAATGTTCATGATGGAGTTAATTTGAAAGGCTAATCTTCATCTAATGGAAGTGTTAGTGTTAATGTGTGGTACGACAACGCTATTATTTTTTAGGTTATTGGAAGGTCTAGTAATATTGGTTTAATGTGCAACGTTGGTACTTGGTTACATTGCAAGGATAACAATGTTAAACTACCATGCTAAGAATAATACTTCACTGTAATATTAATATTTGCTTAGTTTTCCATGGTAACACTAGTTTAATTGCAAGTTTAATATTGGTTTTAATTAGCACTGTTAATAATGGAAACAATAATAGTGTTAATAATTGTTTACTTTGAATGTTCATGATGGAGTTAAACTGCAAGGATAATCTTCGTTTAAAGTGAAGTGTTGATGACAATGTCTAATTGCAAATGCTAAGTTTGTTAGGTTATTAGAATGTATGGTAACAAACGGGTTGGAAGGGAAAGTTATTGAGGAGAATGCAATGTCAGGGGTTTGCCATTATGGTATGATGTCATGCTAGCTTGTGACGAATAATAGAACAATGCAAGCGTTGTGCTTACTTCCTGTCCCTGAATTGTAGTACTGGGAGGTATTGTATTGCGTAGTATGTACATGTCGGGCGAGATATAGACACCTCTTGTAGCTTAGTAATTGTGTCTGTGTGTAAATCTGGGGAAGGGAATCCAGTGCCGTATCAAGAGTCTTGGGCTGTTTAAAGGCACATTTCCACTCTTGAGACACATTCTGAGCCGTATCAGTAGTCTCGGGCTATTTAAAGGCACAGTTCCACTACTGCGACTCCACCGAAGGATTCTTTCTTTTTGTGACAGTACTGAGCCTAACCCCTGGTGTTCGTCTCTGCCTATAGCCATTAGTTTCCCACCTCCTATCCGGGGCGTTGCTTCTTGTTGTCACTATGATATGTCGGGTCTTCTTGATTGTGTTCGTCTTACTTGCATCCTGTCGGTTCGAGCATTGACTTAGAGTCGAGGGGGTTGTTTCTTCTACACACGTGCACACACTTTAAAAAAAAAAAAAATTTCACCAGTTGACTGAGTAGATGTCCTTAGCCAGGAGGGTTGTTACAGGTTCAAGGTTACCTACCTATAATGAAATTCGGACCAGGATGCATGGTGGGACTACAACTTCATGTAACTCTGAGACACACTGAGTGTATGGCCGATATGATTCAAGAGCTCTAAGAAATAGTGAAAATTGGCTTATAGACTTCCTTTGAACAAGAGGATGAGACATATGGATGACTCTTGAAGCATAGACTTGATGATGAAACTTTGTGATGTAAGAGGCATCAATAAAACTCTCCATAAGGACTGGAAGAATAACCAGTCGGAGGAGTAAAATCTAAGTAACGATATTCGCTTCCTAAGTTCATGCTAAACCAAAACTTTGGAGGACAAGTGGGCTCAAAAGTTTGTGCTCTGTTCAAAGGAGACACAATTGTTGCCGATATAAGATAATATTCTTTTTCCAAACATTTTTTCTTGTTTTTTCATACACAAATGAATGTTATGATATAGGGGAGGAAATGAGTGTTGTGAGTAACCAACTAGCTCTAAACAATGGAACATACCTATCCTCGAAGCAAGGAAGTGCATGTGGGGCATGGAAACTCAAGGGAATGTTTCCTCTTATGGTATAGGGTGTCAAGCTACAAAGGATATAAACAAGGCTCTACATGGCTTAGTGACGCAAATTGTTGAGGTAAGATGCTTATAAGGAGAAAGAAGGAACCAAAAATAGTCTCAATATTGCAAGAAGGAAAATGAAATGCAATTGAAACTTAACTCCAAAGAATGTCCTTTTTCGTAAATTTAGTCTCCCTATGCCCGAAAAAGTATAAAAAAAAAATAGGAGAACTCTTCTAGCCAATGTTGACTAGATTTTTTTATGCAGGATCATAAACAGCCAGTGCAACAACGCACTAAGAGGGAGCATATACCGAGAAAGAGAAGAGTCGTCCTTCTCATTTTTGAGTTTTAAATATCAAATTTAATGTAATTAAATATTTTAAGGCTAAAGGATCATTGAGCCATTGAGTTTGTGTAAGATTGATTGTAAGTCTCCTTTAAGGGTTAACAAATAGATGGAACTAGATTCGATTTAGACTACATGTAAATTAAATTTAATTTAATGTGAGTAGGTGGAGGAAGGCTCGAGAAGCCCCTTGTTTGTAAAAAGAGAAATTTAATGAGACATAGGAATTAGAATAAGGAGATTAGAGAATTAGAGCAAGAGAAGAGAGGAGAAGAAAGAAGAACCGAGACTTTGTTTGCAGTCCAGTCTTTTAAACACTGTAAAAAGCATTTGGATTTAATAGAAAAGCAGATGTCCCTGCATGTAATTTTATGTGTGTGTGTTTACCGTTTGTTTTCTAAATGTTTACTGTGCATGTATGAATTCCATGGATTTATAATTGTTTCCTTTGTAGGAATAGACATAATTCCCTATCTGTGTGAGTTTGTGAGTGTTCTGTGCTCTGAAGAATAGTGCAAGTAGTGCACACCAGAGTTATTGGAAAACTTTGAGAAGCCAGCACAGGGACTACACAAAAACTCACTTTCAAGTTTAGGAAGAGCGTTCCAGGTGGGAACACTAGAACAGGTCATAAGCTGAGAAGGGACAGTAAAAATATTTCACAAGAGGAAGCGCAACGTGTGCATGTACACTCATAGCAGTGTAAATGATCAAGGGAAGGTCAGTGCAAGTGTGCACATATCAAGCCCAAGAAGTGCGCATGTGAGTATTTCAATTCCAAGACTCGAGAGGTAAGTGCAAGGAGTGCATGAAACCAACTTTTTTTCTAAGTGTTGGTCAAGCTCAGGAGGAAGAGCACAGAGTGCCAGTCGGGTAGAAGAAGTAATCTGAAGGAACAAGGTACCCACACCCTTTGAAGTTGAATAACTTCAAGATACAAAGAAATAATGCAAGTGTGTGCCAAAGGACAGTCCATGTTTTAAACTGCGGAGAAGCGCAAGGTGTGTGCATGAGACTTATTTAAGTCTCAATGTCAGAGGGGAGAAAGTGCAAGGCATGTTTCTAGAAGCCCAGAGTCCTTTGACTAGACAAATATTTGAGGAGAGAAATCACAAGATTACACAAGGAAAGTTATTATAAGTTCCAAGTTCAGCAGGAAATTGCAAGGAATATGCCCAGTTTCAAGTCATCCAAGCGAAAGATCTCAAAGAGGAAAAATATCTTCGTTTGAAGAAGGATGAATGAGATCATTCTAGGAGAAGAAAAAATCTCTCTCAGTTGTCGAATTAAGGTAAGGAGCGTGGAATTTAAACCCTTGAAGTCCTTCAGACTTCGCTGCTTCGACAATTTTCAAGTGTTTGTTGTGAAGGAGGCCAAAGTCCCGAAGTCCTGTGGTGGATCTATGTCGTCGATCACTCGAAGGAGTATGTTCCATTGGATCATCCATGGAGCATAGATATGGGATGTCTTATCAGGCCTATGAAGGAGGAGAAACCATTGTCAGAGAAGATCATATCCCATTCGTCGGATTTGCACACAAGCAAATGTGAGCTGTAAGATCTCATAGTTTCAAAGTTTGACGATCTGGAGGATCACAGGTAATAAATTTTTTAGTGTGAAATGCCCCAAAGTCTCAAAGCTCAAAGTAAATCCTAGTAGTCCATTGACGGGGATGCGTGGACCTTAGATCCCATCCCTTTGCCCATTTGGTATTCGATGATTCATGGGTTTGGTGGTGATCAGTAGTGAGAAGTATTGAAGCCTAGAATTATGAAGTAGATCACAACCATTGGTTGTTGGAGAAGTGTGGACCGTTGATTCGGCAGCCCTCTAGGAATTCACCAATTTGGTGTCCAAGAGGATTGTGGTGTTATGTTTTAAGAGTTTATGAAGCATGAAGTGTCGGAGCCAGAGAACGCTAGAGTATTTCGTCGGTTCAATGTTTTATGGTGTTGCATGGTCAGATATTTCGAAGGCCAAATCTCCAGAGCCTCGGAGTCACGGATAAGTTTGTGTTCGAGAATTCACTTCTTCAACATTCGAGAGAATCGATGTGCATTAAGATCAGAACCTCCAAATCCCGGAGTAGTAGAGTGTTGGAGCCTTGAAGCACTAGATAGGTTCCTTTCTAGTAATCACTCGGTTCCAGCCCTCGTACATATGAGATTTTGGCCGAAGTTAAGGGGATAGCACCCAAAATCTAATTTCGAGGATAAAGGGGCCTAGAGAAGGAGCCCATGGGGTTTGTATTTGTATGGACCTACACCTAAGGGGAAATCAAAGGGGCATTTATATGTTGGAGGGGATCTAATAGGGATCTAAGAGTTGATTCATCTCCTCAAAATAATTATCCTTGACCAGAAGGTCATGTGAACCCCTAGGAGGGGTGGGGGTTTGCATCATATGGCATTAGAGCATATATTTGTTTGTATAAAATAGTAAAAGGAAGAGAAGAAAAAGTATCAAATATCTGTGTGGAGAATTGTTTTCATATGAGCATCAGACATTAGATTTTCCAAGAGGGAAAGGAAAAAAGAAAATTGCTATTGAAGGCCATAGACGAGGTCTAAGAGGAGACCACAAAAAAATGAGCAAATAAGAGATGGACAAAGAGATCAAGGAGACTTGAGAGGATATATATAGGCTTATTTTGAGGATGTAGCAAGGAGAGCAAGGAAGATGGAGTTATGAGTGGCCCGTGAAGAGGAAGGTGAGGTGGCCTATCTAGCAGTTGATTTCTAGGAAGAAGAAGTAGATGTTGAGGAGGTGGTCGGGGAAAGTGGAAAACCTCAGAAACCAAGAGGAGGAGATGGATTACATATTTGAACTAGAATATGGATAAATCCTCAATGAGGAGAGGAAATATCAACTAAATATCTCAAATAATGCCAGGAGGGAAGAAGGAAAAGTCAGGGTGCTAGGTGGGAAATTAAGAGGAAATGAGACTGTTTGGAAGTCTCAGGAACTCAGAGAAGTGTTTGTATCAATAAGGAGTGCTTATAAGAAAGGAATTAGATCAACAAGGACTGATAACATAATAGAAGGAGGAAGAGGAAGGAGAGAATCCTCATCAGCATGAGGATTCATGTGGGATTGCAAACCATATGAATGAAGATGATGAGAAGATGAATACTTCAAATTGTGAGGAGGAGAATTAGAGGTGCAATATGATCATTGGGGGAATCACCATATTCTTTCCAATAATCCTATCAGAGTCTATTTCATGTGTTCCATGTGATGAGGTGATGTAGGATGCATTCGAGGAAGAGGACATCGGGACAAAAAAAAATTAAACTAATAGTTTATGTGTTGCAGGTGTAGAAGAAGAAGGACAACCAACAAAGACTATCATGAAGGAGGAGAAGGAACATATTATGTAATCTTCCCAAGAGATGAAAGAGAAAGAGGCCCATATAGTTGTGAGCCAATGGAATGTTTAGGAGGAGAATTCAAATGAAGTACTCACTCAATGGGAGGTAGAGTTGAAGATGTTGGAGGATTGGTTAGACAATCTAGAATTAGAGGAAGACTTCTAGAAGGATAAAATCAAGCAAACTGGAGAATAATTCTAGCATGATGAATAATTGGATGGAGCTGGACTTATTTCATCCTGAGGAGGTAACAAAGGAACAAACAAACCGGCAGAAAGAATTTTTTCAAAGGCTATGGTTGAGCAACAACTCAGTAATATTTTTGCAGAATTGTAGTATGGAGTGGAGTGGCAAGCCAATGCCAAAAAAGATGAAATCATCATGAGAGATCGGGATGATATTCCCTTTGATCTGTCTCAAAAAGTGGAAGCCCTGGGAGAAGGATAAATAACCCAGAGGAGGCTCATCCAATGAGTCAAGTTGTAAATTGATGAAGAGGAGGAGATGCAGCAGTAGGCCATACTGCAGGAGAGGAGCCATCCCATGGACAAGTTGGACGAGGAAATTGAGGAGATAAAGAGGATGATGATAAATTCAATAGAGGATATGGTAATAAAAAAGAGAAGGTTGAAAAGAAGATTTTTTAGAGGAAAAATGAATAGGTAAATACAGCATAAAATTTGGAAACCTAGAAAAAATCCTGTAGCAGTAGCAGGACAAAAACAACACCAAGGAAGAGGAGCAGATGGACAGATCCAGAATGGATTTTGTGATCCAGGAAGATCTCAATAGAAACCATAGAGGAGACATGAGTAAGAGATCATGTTTTTATCAACAGAGGAGTATGACGCAAGACCATCAACAACACATCAGCAACCAACGCAACAACACACTAGGAGAGAGAAGATGCCAAGAAAGAGAAGCACCAACCTTCTCATTTTGAGTTTTAAATCTCAAATTTATTGTAATTAAATATTGTAAGGCTCAAGGAGTGTTGAGACATTTATTTTGTGTAATTCTAAGTGTAAGTCACCTTTAAGGGCTAATAGATAGATGGATTTAGATCCGATTCGGACTAGATGTAAATTAAATGTAGTTTAATGTGAGTAGGTGGAGGAAGGCTCGATAATCCCCTCTTTTGTAAAAAGAGAAATGTATTGAGACATAGGAATTAGAATAAGGAGATTAGATAATTAGAGAAAGAGAATAGAGGAGAGGAAAGAAGAACTAGGACTTTGTTTGCAATTCAGTCTTGTAAACACAGTAAAAAGAATTCAGATTTAATGCAAAAGAAGATTTCCTTGCATGTGATTTTTTGTGAGTGTGTTTTCTGAATGTTTACTCTGCATGTATGAATTCCATGGATGTATAATTGTTTCCTTTGTAGGAATTGATAGAATTCCCTATATATATGAGTTTGTGAGTGTTCTGGGCTCTCAAGGCTAGTACAAGGAGTGTACATCACAGTTATTGGAAAACTCTTAGAAGGAAGAACAGGAAGTGCGTAAGAACTCAGTTTCGAGTTCAGGAAGAGCATACTAGGTGGGCACACCAGAAAAGGTCATAATCTCAAAAGGGATAGTGAAAATAATGCACAGAGTGCATGCAATGACTGCGCCTACACTCAGAGTAGTGTAAAATATTAAGGGAAGGTCAATGCAAGTGTGCACATAGGAAGCACAAGGAGTGTGCAAGTGAGTCTTTCGAGTCCAAGACATAGGAGGCAAGTGCAAGGAGTGCACAGAACCAAATTTTCATATAAGTGTTAATCAAGATCGGGAGGAAGAGTGTAGAGTTCCAAGAGGGCATAAGAAGTAATATGAAAGAACAAAGGGCTAAGACCTTTTCAAGTTGAAGAACTTCAATCTTAGGAGAAATAATGTAGGCATGTGCTAGAGTATAGTCCAAGTTCTATAATACAAAGAAGCATAAGGTGTGATTATGAGACTTCTTTAAGTCTCAAGCTCAGAGGAGATGAAGCACAAGGCATGTTTCCAGAAGGTTTGAGTCCTTTGACTCGACAATTATCTAAGGAGAGGAAGTGCAAGAGTACGAATGGGAACTTATTATAAGTTCCAAGTTCAGGAGAAAAACACAAGGAGTGTGCCCAAGTTCAACCCATCCAAGAAAAAAAGGATCAAAGAGGAGAAATATCTTCATCTAAAGAATGATACATGAGATCATTCCAGGAGAAGGAAAACTCTCTCTCATTTTTCATATCAAGGTAAGGAGGATGGAATTTAAACCCCTTAAGTCCTTTAGACTTCGTTGCTTCAGAAATTTTCAAGCGTTTGTTGTGAAGGAGGCCAAAGTACCAAAGTCCCAGAATGGATATATGTCGTAGATCACTTGGAGGACTACGAGTCGTTGGATCATACATGGAGCATATATCTGGGCTGTTAGATCAAGCCCAGGTAGCAGGAGAAAGTGTTTTTAAAGAAAATCAAATGCCATCCATCAAATCTGTGCACGAGCAAACGTGAGCCATAATATCTCACAATTTGAAAGTTCAACGATATGGAGGATCTCGGTTAAAAAGTGATTTAGTGTAAAATTCCCCAAAGCCTCGAATCCCAGAGTAAATCTAGGCCATCCATTAATGACGACACGTGGACCATAGATGCCATTCCTTCACCCATTCAGTATTTGATGATTCGGGGGTTTGGTGGTGATTAAAAGCAAGAAGTACCAAAGCTTGAAACTATGAAGTAGATCACAACCATTGGTTTTTGTAGAAGTGTGGACCATTGATCTAAGAGCCCTCTAGGAATTTGCTAATTAGACATTCAGAAGGATTGTGGTGTTTTGTTGTAAGATTTTTTGAAGCTCGAAGCATTGGAGTAGTTCGATGGTTCAGTGTTCAAGTGATTTGTTTTGTTTCATGGTCAAATATTCTTAAGCCCAAATATCTAGATAATCGAAGTCACAGATAAGTGCATGTTCTGGAATTCGTCAGTTCGACGTTCGTGAGAATCGATGTGTATTGAGAGAAGAACCTCTGAAGCCTAGAGTAGAAAAGTTATAGAGCCTCGAATCTTTAGATAGGTGCCTTTCTGGTAAGCACTCAGTTCCATCCCTCGATCATATCATATTTTGGCGGAAGTCAAGGGGCTAGTGCCTGAAATATGATTTCAAGGATAAAGGGGCCTAGAGAAGGAGCTCGTGGGGTGTGGACTTGTACGGACCTACACCTAAGGGTAAATCAAAGGGGCCTGTGTAGGTTGGAGGGGATCCGGTAGGGATCTGAGAGCTGATTCATCCCCTTATAAGAATGATCCTTGACTAGGAGCTCGCACGAACCCCTAGTAGGGGTGGGGGTTTGCATCAGTGTTCCTTTTTCAAAATTAGTTTACTTGGTCCGAAAAAGGGTTAAAATTACACCAAATATACGTCCTTTTAAATCCATTTAACGAGTGTGAAAGAGACAAGTTCACTCGACAATATTTTCACTTTTGAGAGAGTGGAGAAAGAGCTTAAACAAGACTCGGTGGGAGTCCCATAGGTGAAGGTCAGAATGCTTATGAGTAAGAATATGAGGTTTGAACACAAAGTCATATCAGAACTATAAGGGACTCCTGGTCATACATAATAAGTTTTTCATGGGAACCAAATGTCATAGAGGTTCTAACTAGGGCACCCATGTTTGGTAAGCCTCTATCACTCAATAAAGACACTTCTAGTAGCAGTAAGAAGGTTATGTGTCACTAATAAGTGGGTTCGTACCTAAGGCATATGGATCAGAGTCATAGGAAAATGAAAATATGCAAAACGGATTGAGAACCTATTTTATATGAAAGTGAGAGAAAATACCTACCAAAGGCATGCACGGGCGATATGATGCTATAAACCAAAAAAATACCTAGACAAAACCACCAAAACCACCTCCTTCCACTGCACTATTAGTCTACTAGGTAAAAAATTAGCATAAACTATATAAAGTGGATAAAAAATTTCTATTAATAGTAAAAATGAAAAATTTTACCATTCCATTTGATTTTTTCACCCACATAGTTCATTTTAGACGATTTTTCCCATGATATTCAAGTGTCGATTATGGGAGCTACGATCAATAGAATTGAAAAGTGTATGGACCATGTAAGTGCCCCTCCCCTACTCTTCATTTTCAGTGGTTTAAATTTCCAATTTAGCCCTCTTTATTTGAGTTTTAGAGGGAGCAATATGTAAATTAAGGTGTATGCAAGCTATAGTTCACTAGGTCACATATATGGAGACATGTACATGAGCAAAGAAAATAATTCCCGCGTATATGTGGCCCTAAATGTGATTGATAACGCTACATCCCACGTACAAGTCCGCAAACAATATTTTTAATGAATTTAACTCAAAAAATGGTCCTCCTTTGGCAGGATGGTGCTTGAATGGAGAAAGAGGGAGCACTAGGAGTTATATGCAGCAGTGGAAAGAGATGCAGGGGCCCAACTAGCTCTAAAAATATGTGGCCTTAATAAATTTTGGTCTCTCAAAGGGATGAGGGCTCAAGTGAGGTTACTCCAAATGCTCATAAAATATAGGGATCTAGAGGCAGAGGCCTTCAATATCGATGGGAAACCATTGAGGTTTGAAGTAGATGACATTTATTTTCTTAGAGGATTGTCTCGTTACAGCGAGCTGGTTAATCTCAAAGCCCGAGGGGATGGAGGTGGTATGAACATAGACGATTCCATTTCCACCCTCTTTGTTGTAGGCACTGATAAAGTAGGGATCCATATCCCCATCAGGGTGATTGAGAACCTAAGTTTTAAAATCATCATTCTTGTCCTTAGATGGATCTATGGGTCGGCCTCGTTGCACTGCGATTCAAGGCCACTATTTTTTTATGTAGTGGAGTGTTTGCAACCCACAGTTTATGACTAGCGCAACTCACTACCAACTAACATGAATAGTTAGATGACGGATTTCAAACAAGGGAGAAAGAGAAACTTTGGATCTACATCCATCTTTTGTAGTTTTCCTTTAAGTGGGTTCCAGGTTTGAGGCCTAGAGTGGATATCATTCCACATGGACTGCATGATCCAACCATGTAATGGTGGACCGACATGATGAGGCAGTTAGGAGGTGGTAGGGTGCCAACCCCCTACAATGATGAGTTATTTTTCTGGTGGCATCGATAGGCGATAGCCATTGATGAGTACCCCTATGCTGGGATTGACTACAGAGGGGATCCAGATAAGCCTCTTCTACTAGGCTATGACTACAGTGATATAGGTATAAAGTTTTTTGTATATTTCATTTTTTTGTGTCCTTCAAAAAGAATAAAAAAAGCAAATATTTTCATATGGTATCAAGTATTAATAATTACTTTTTCATTCAAATGTAGGTTTGTAGTGACCGGATGGATTCCGATGACATCGACAAAGGAACCCAGTAGATGAGAAATGATGAAGAGATGTGGATAATGTGATACAAAATGTGCAAGGGAACCTGTCTCATTTGATGCACATGATTCCTATGGTTCAAGTGGAGGATCTTCCAGAGGCTATGCAGCGGCAGGTGGTGGTTGTGTCGTGTGCGTGGGTGAAACTATTCTGACGTCTCGCAAATGTCATATTGTGCTATCATGATATGCATCTGGTGCCATAGGCATAGATGCCATGGTCCTATATATACCAGCCATATATGTATTTTGAGGGTGTGAGCCCCATTTTGTACTATGACACCATATTTTTTGAAAAGATGAAATATAAAATTTTTCTCCTTGGATTTACTTATATATTTTACAAAGTGTACATGGTTGAATGTGTTTTCTTTACTTTATTTATTTGACACAATCTAAAAAATAATTAGCATATGCATCGGATACATAATTAGAACTTATAGGTATATGATTATAAGTAATAAAATCAAAATATCGTTCCAAAAGTCGTACAGGTAGGAATTGTTGAAGTAGAGTAGGGTTTCACAAATAGTAACTAGATTTTAACTGACATAAAAGTAACTGGGATTCTAGGAGAACCTCTAAATACCAAACACCATGTGAAATGGCATAACGTAATAGTTCTATAACGATTCTATACTCAGCCACATTATTCGTTGATGGCTCTAGACAAATGCCACATGAAGACACCAGTTGGCCCTCAAGTGAGTAAATGACCCACACGGCAGAAGCCATGTTCCATGTATGACAACTGGCACTGTATGTGAATCCTAAGTAAACTGAATACTCCATTAACATCCCCCAACCAAAGGAAAACCTAATAAGCAAGTTGGTGACACAAAGGAGAACAAATATATATNAAGTAAACTGAATACTCCATTGACATCCCCCAACCAAAGAAAAACCTAATAAGAAAGTTGGTGACACAAAGGAGAACAAATACACACACACACACACACACACACACACACACACACACTAAGATACACTAGTATACAGAGAGTCATGCCTAATATTGAGGGCTCAAGCATAATATATTTTCACATAGAGCCCATTTATGGGCTCATCCAACATATTCCCTTCATAATTCTCCAATTCAGAGGCTCCTTTGTCTAAAAAATCTCACACAATATAAGGACCATGCCACCTAGGGTTGAATTTTCCTGCCCACAATGGTTCTTTGGCTTGGCCATACAAAGGGACCAAGTCACCCTCAACATACTATCGAGAACATATAGAACTATCATACTAAACATTAACATGTCGTTTATTCTCTTCGATAGACATAGAGGCATCTCGATGTTGCTTATATAGGTGCTCTAGGTGTACAAGTCATTCTTCAAGATCAGATATGTTAGGTAGGAACTCAATTATCAATTTAAGGGAAGGGATTTTGATTTCAATAGGAAGGATCGACTCCACACCGTGTACTAACTGAAAAGGATAAAAACTAGTGGAAGTCTTAACCAAGGTTCAATATGCCCAAAGAACAGGGTAAAGCATTAGATGCTAGTCAGACTTTCTCTAGCTAACAATTTTTTTGCAATATGGTCTTGAGAGATTTATTCACAGCCTCTACTTTTCCATTTTCCTAAGAATAATAAGGGGAAGAATGACAGTACTTACACCCCATTTTTGATGCTAACTCCTTCATCATTTCATTATGAAGGTGAATTCCATGATCAGTGACAATATCCTTTGGGATTCCGAACCGAGCTATAATTTGGTTGAATATGAAGAATGATGCAGTCTTACCATCATATATAATGGTATTTATGACCTCTTCCAATTTAGTTAAGTAATCCATGGCCATAATAATATGTTGATTCCCCCCATTCGAAGCTGGGTTATAGTCCATAAATACACCCCCCACTTAGTGAAGGGATCAAAAATGATGATTGGGTGGAGAGGGGCTAGATGAGAGCACTTTTTTCGAGAAAACACCTAGCAAGGGTGACACTTCTTGACCACTTCCACACAATATTTAAAAATTGACAGCCAAAAATAACCGGATCACAGTATTTTTTGGGTTGTCGCAAGCCTAGATAGATGACCATCACAAGCCTCATTTTGACAATAATTAAGAACCAACTCAACCTCCTCGTGAGTCAATCAATGAAACAATATATTATCCCCTCCTAGATGATACAAAGTGTCACCGACGATGAGGTATCTTTTAGCTTGATGTTGTATATGTCATCGATCGTCTTTCGATAGATGCTGGGATAAATTCAATATTTGAAGATAAATCATAATGTCCCTATATGAGGGGTCTCAAGACGAGATAAGAAAAATGTGTTCATCTGTGAACGAATCATTATGAATTATGTCCCCATACAGTCGAGGGAAGTCTGATATCAACTCGACAAAAACTAGTGATTTCTTAGACTTCGTCGAAGAAAAATCGAGATCAAATTCTTTCCAAATAATAATCCACTTATTACATTTTCCCCCTATGATACACCTAGTAAGGATGTATTGAAATGGATTTATATCAACAACTATGGTAGTTTTGCAAAGAAATATATAATTTTGTAATCTTTGAACCGCATGTACGAGAGCCAAGGCTAGTTTCTCAACGTGAGAGTATTTAAGTTAAGGACAAACTAAGTTTCGACTAAGGTAGTAGACAATGTGTTCATGGAGATAATCATCCTCCTAAACCAGAACCATACCAATTGTCCCTTGGGACATGCCGATATAAAGAAAATAATATCTATTGTAGTCTGAAGGATTCAACAGGGGCGTCGATACCAAGTCCTTCTTAAGAGCATCGAAGGTTTCATGGGCTCACTCCTCCCATAAAAATAGAGTGTCCTTCTTAAACAGATGCATGAAACCCTTTGTTAAATTGACATAGTTTACTATGAACCGACGCAAGAAGTTAGCCTTCCCCTGTAAGCCCTAAAGTTGTCAAATGTTCCGCGGGGGAGGAAATCGAAGTATTTCCTCAACCTTCATAGGATCCACCATGATCCCATGTTAGGAGACTAATAAACCTAAGAGACGGCCATACCTAATGCAAAATATGCACTTTTGATGGTTTAAATAGATGTGATAATAACTACATCTCTCAAATAATAGTCGAAGGTGAGTAGAGTGATATACTATTTTGCAAGAGTGAGAAACAATATCATAGAGGTAAGCTTCGGCAATATGTTTAAGATCATTAAAAGAAAGTTTCATGGCACGTTGGAAGATTTCTTCGACATTTTTAAGACCGAAAGGCATTTTCTAGTATGCAAAAGTAACCCAAGGACAAATAAGTCTTGTGTTGATCCTCGGGTTTGATCTGAATTTTATTATATCCTAAAAATTTGTCCATAAAAGAGAAAACTTCCCTTCCCACACAATCATCAAGAATCTGGTCAATGAAAGGAGTTGGGAAGTTATCTTTAGGATAAGCCTTGTTGAGGTCTCGAAAATCCATACACACACAGATGGTTCCTTGTTTATTATTCACTAGAATGGGGTTAGACACTCATTCGCTCAAGGGAACTGGGTAGATGAAACCAACATTAACTAGTTTCTCTACCTCTTCCTTAATAGCAGGGGCCTTCCTAGGATTAACAAATCTAATACGTTGTCCAACACATCTAGCATCCAGATAAGTCTTGATCTCATGTTTGACAATGCTATGGTCGATCCTTGGAATCTCTTCGTTTGACCAAGAAAATACGTCACAAAATTCTTTGAAGAGATTGGTGTAGATCTGAATTTCTTCAGGCGAACAATCCACATCGATATATACATTTTGAATTTTTCCAAGAATTCGAGAAATGTCGATCGAGATGATAGGAGGAATATTTTCCATGTTTCCTTCTGCATAAATACCATTTGTATCTAGTGGAACCATAGTGTGACTGACAATCTCACTCAAGGTAGATATAAAGTCATCATGTTCAATCCTAACAAGTTTTGGGAGGAAGTAAGAGTGATGATGCATAT
>JASDQU010244162.1:29355-49414 GCA_032191745.1 Picea mariana | reverse complement strand
CCAGAAAAGGTCATAATCTCAAAAGGGATAGTGAAAATAATGCATAGAGTGCATGCAATGACTGTGCCTACACTCAGAGTAGTGTAAAATCTTAAGGGAAGGTCAATGCAAGTGTGCACATAGGAAGCACAAGGAGTGTGCAAGTGAGTCTTTCGAGTCCAAGACATAGGAGGCAGGTGTAAGGAGTGCACAGAACCAAATTTTCATATAAGTGTTAATCAAGCTCGCGAGGAAGAGCGTAGAGTTCCAAGAGGGCACAAGAAGTAATATGAAAGAACAAAGGGCTAAGACCTTTTCAAGTTGAAGAACTTCAATCTTAGGAGAAATAATGTAGGCATGCACTAGAGTATAGTCCAATTTCTATAATACAAAGAAGCATAAGGTGTGCTTATGAGACTTCTTTAAGTCTCAAGCTCAGAGGAGATGAAGCACAAGGCATGTTTCCAGAAGGTCTGAGTCCTTTGACTCGACAAATATCTAAGGAGAGGAAGTGCAAGAGTACAAATGGGAACTTATTATAAGTTTCAAGTTCAGGAGCAAAACGCAAGGAGTGTGCCCAAGTTCAACCCATCCAAGAAAAAGGGATCAAAGAGGAGAAATAGCTTCATATAAAGAAGGATACACGAGATCATTCCAGGAGAAGGAAAACTCTCTCTCATTTTTCATATCAAGGTAAGGAGGATGGAATTTAAACCCTTTAAGTCCTTCGGACTTCGGAAATTTTCAAGCATTTGTTGTGAAGGAGGCCAAAGTACCAAAGTCCCAGAATGGATATATGTTGTAGATCACTTGGAGTATTACGAGTCGTTGGATCATCCATGGAGCATATATCTAGGTTGTCAGATCAAGCCCAGGTAGCAGGAGAAAGTGTTGTTAAAGAAAATCAGATGCCATCCATCAAATCTGTGCACGAGAAAACATGAGTCATAATATCTCACAATTTGAAAGTTCAACGATATGGAGGATCTCGGTTAAAAAGAGATTTAGCGTAAAATTCCCCAAAATCTCGAATCCCAGAGTAAATCTAGGCCATCCATTAATGAGGACATGTGGACCATAGATGCCATCCCTTTACCCATTCATTATTTGACGATTCAAGGGTTTGGTGGTGATTAAAAGCAAAAAGTACCAAAGCCTGGAACTATGAAGTAGATCACAACCATTGGTTTTTGTAGAAGTGTGGACCATTGATCTAAGAGCCCTCTAGGAATTCGCTAATTAGACATTCAGGAGGATTGTGGTGTTTTGTTGTAAGATTTTTTGAAGCTCGAAGCTCTAGATCTAGAGAGCATTGGAGTAGTTCGATGGTTCAGTGTTCAAGTGATTTGTTTTGTTTCATGGTCAAATCTTCTGAAGCCCAAATATCTAGATCATCGGAGTCACAGATAAGTGCATGTTCTGGAATTCCTCAGTTCGGCGTTCATGAGAATTGATGTGTATTGAGAGAAGAACCTCTGAAGCCTAGAGTAGCAAAGTTCTAGAGCCCCGAATCTTTATATAGGTTCCTTTCTGGTAAGCACTCAGTTCCATCTCTCGATCATATCATATTTTGGCGGAATTCAAGGGGCTAGAGCCTGAAATATGACTTCAAGGATAAAGGGCCTAGAGAAGGAGCTCGTGGGGTGTGGACTTGTACGGACCTGCACCTAAGGGTAAATCAAAGGGGCCTGTGTAGGTTGGAGGGGATCCAGTAGGGATATGAGAGCTGATTCATCTCCTTATAAGAATGATCCTTGACTAGGAGCTCGGGCAAACCCCTAGTAGGGGTGGGGGTTTGCATCAGTGTTCCTTTTTCAAAATTAGTTTACTTGGTCTGAAAAAGGGTTAAAATTACACCAAATATACTTCCTTTCAAATCCATTTAACGAGTGTGAAAGAGACAAGTTCACTCGACAATATTTTCACTTTTGAGAGAGTGGAAAAAGAGCTTAAACAAGACTCAGTGGGAGTCCCATAAGTGAAGGTCAGAATGCTTATGAGTAAGAATATGAGGTTTGAACACAAAGTCATATCAGAACTATAAGGGACTCCTGGTCATACATAATAAGTTTTTCATGGGAACCAAATGGCATAGAGGTTATAACTAGAGCACCCATGTTTGGTAAGCCTCTATCACTCAATAAAGACACTTCTAGTAGCAGTAAGAAGGTTGTGTGTCACTAATAAGTGGGTTTGTACCTAAGGCATATGGATCAGAGTCATAGGAAAATGAAAATATGAAAAATGGATTGAGAACCTATTTTATATGAAAGTGAGAGAAAATACCTACCAAAGGCATGCACGGGCGATATGATGCTAGAAACTGAAAAAATACCTAGACAAAACCACCAAAACCACCTCCTTCCACTGCACTATTAGTCTACTAGGTAAAAAATTAGCATAAACTATATAAAGTGGATAAAAATTTTCTATTAATAGTAAAAATGAACAATTTTACCATACCATTTGATTTTTTCAGCCACATAGTTCATTTTAGACCATTTTTCCCATGATATTCAAGTGTCGATTATGGGAGCTACGATCAATAGAATTGAAAAGAATATGGACCATGTTAGTGCCCCTCCCCTACTCTTCATTTCCAGTGGTTTAAATTTCCAATTTAGCCCTCTTTATTTGAGTTTTAGAGGGATCAATATGTAAATTAAGGTGTATGCAAGCTATAGTTCACTAGGTCGCATATATGGAGACATGTACATGAGCAAAGAAAATAATTCCCGCGTATATGTGGCCCTACATGTGATTGATAATGCTACAGCCCACGTACAAGTCCGCAAACAATATTTTTAATGAATTTAACTCAAAAAATGGTTCTCCTTTGGCAGGATGGTGCTTGAATGGAGAAAGAGGGAGCACTAGGAGTTAGATGCAGCAGTGGGAAGAGATGCAGGGGCCCAACTAGCTCTAAAAATATGTGGCCTTAATAAATTTTGGTCTCTCAAAGGGATGAGGGCTCAAGTGAGGTTACTCCAAATTCTCATAAAATATCGGGATCTAGAGGCAGAGGCCTTCAATATCGATGGGAAACCATTGAGGTTTGAAGTAGATGACATTTATTTTCTTAGAGGATTGTCTCGTTGCAGCGAGGTGGTTAATCTCAAAGCTCGGGGGGATGGGGGTGGTATGAACATAGACGATTCCATTTACACTCTCTTTGTTGTAGGCACTGATAAAGTAGGGATCCATATCCCCATCAGGGAGATTGAGAACCCTAGTTTTAAAATTGTCGTTCTTGTCCTTCCATGGATCTATGGGTCGGCCTCGTTGCATTGGGATTCAAGGCCACTATTTTTTTATGTAGTGGAGTGTTTGCGACCCACAGTTTATGACTAATGCAACTCACTATAGACTAACATGAATAGTTAGATGACATATTTCAAACAAGGGAGAAAGAGAAACTTTGGATCTACATCCATCTTGTGTAGTTTTCCTTTGAGTGGGTTCTAGGTTTGAGGCCTAGAGTGGATATCATTCCACATGGACTGCATGATCCAATCATGTCATGGTGGACCAACATGATGAGACGGTTAGGAGGTGGTAGGGTGCCAACCCCCTACAATTATGAGTTATTTTTCTGGTGGCATCGATAGGCAATAGCCATTGATGAGTACCCCTATGCTGGGATCGACTACAGAGGGGATCCAGACAAGCCTCTTCTACTAGGCTCTGACTACAGTGATATAGGTATAAAAAAATTTGTATATTTCGTTTTTTTGTGTCCTTCAAAAAGAATAAAAAAACGCAAATATTTTCATATGGTATCAAGTATTAATAATTACTTTTTCATTCAAATGTAGGTTTGTAGCGACCGGATGGATTCCCATGACATCGACAGAGGAACCCAGTAGACGAGAAATCATGAAGAGATGTGAATAAAGTGATACAAAATGTGCAAGGGAACCTGTCTCATTTGATGCACATGATTCCTATGGTTCAAGTGGAGGATCTTCCAGAGGCTATGCAGCGGTAGGTGGTGGTTGTGTCGTGTGCGTGGGTGAAACTATTCTGACATCTCGCAAATTTCGTATTGTGCTATCATGATATGCATCCGGTGCCATAGGCGTAGATGCCATGGTCCTATATATACCAGCCATATATGTATTTTGAGGGTGTGAGCCCCATTTTGTACTATGACACCATATTTTTTGAAAAGATGAAATATAAAAATTTTCTCCTTGGATTTACTTATATATTTTACAAAGTGTACATCGATGAATGTGTTTTCTTTACTTTATTTATTTGACAAATTACAATATAAAAAATAATTAGCATATGCATCAGATACATAATTAGAACTTATAGGTATATGATTATAAGTAATAAAATCAAAATATCATTCCAAAAGTCGTGCAGGTAGGAATTGTTGAAGTAGAGTAGGGTTTCACAAATAGTAACTAGATTTTAACTGACATAAAAGTAACTGGGATTCTAGGAGAACCTCTAAATACCGAACACCATGTGAAATGGAATAACGTAATAGTTCTATAACGATTCTATACTCAACCACATTATTCGTTGATGGCTCTAGACAAATGCCACATGAAGACACCAGTTGACCCTCAAGTGAGTAAATGACCCATGCGGCTGAAGCCATGTTCCATGTATGACAACTGGCACTGTATGTGAATCCTAAGTAAACTGAATACTCCATTGACATCCCCCAACCAAAGAAAAACCTAATAAGAAAGTTGGTGACACAAAGGAGAACAAATACACACACACACACACACACACACACACACACACACACTAAGATACACTAGTATACAGAGAGTCATGCCTAATATTGAGGGCTCAAGAATAATATATTTTCACATAGATCCCACTTATGGGCTCATCTAACATATTCCCTTCATAATCCTCCAATTTAGAGGCTCCTTTCTCTAAAAAATCTCACACAATATAAGGACCATGCCACCTGGGGTTGAATTTTCCTGCCCACAATGGTTCTTTGGCTTGGCCATACAAAGGGACCAAGTCACCCTCAACATACTATTGAGAACATATAGACCTATCATACTAAACATTAACATGTCGTTTATTCTCTTCGATAGCCATAGAGGCATCTCGATGTTGCTCATCTAGGTGCTCTAGGTGTACAAGTCATTCTTCAAGATCAGATATGTTAGGTAGGAACTCAATTATCAATTTAAGGGAAGGGATTTTGATTTCAATAGGAAGGATCGACTCCACACCGTGTACTAACTGAAAAGGATAAAAACTAGTGGAAGTCTTAACCAAGGTTTGATATGCCCAAAGAACAGGGTAAAGCATTAGATGCTAGTCAGACTTTCTCTAGCTGACAATTTTTTTGCAATATGGTCTTGGGAGATTTATTCACAGCCTCTATTTTTCCATTTTCCTAAGAATAATAAGGGGAAGAATGACAGTAATTACACCCCATTTTTTATGCTAACTCCTTCATCATTTCATTATGAAGGTGAATTCCATGATCAGTGACAATATCCTTTGGGATTCCGAACCAAGCTATAATTTGGTTGAATATGAAGAATGATGCAGTCTTACCATCATATATAATGGTATTTATGACCTCTTCCAATTTAGTTAACTAATCCATGGCCATAATAATATGTTGATGCCCCCCATTCTAAGCTGGGTTATAGTCCATAAATACACCCCCCACTTAGTGAAGGGATAAAAAATGATGATTGGGTGGAGAGGGGCTAGATGCGAGCACATTTTTAGAGAAAACACCTAGCAAGGGTGACACTTCTTGACCGCTTCCACACAATATTTAAAAATTGACAGCCAAAAATAACTGGATCACAATATTTTTTGGGTTGTCGCAAGCCTAGATAGATGACCACCACAAGCCTCATTTTGACAATCATTAAGAACCAACTCAACCTCCTCGTGAGTCAATCAATGACACAATATATTATCCACTCCTAGATGATACAAAGTGTCACCGATGATAAGGTATCTTTTAGCTTGATGTTGTATACGTCATCGATCGTCTCTCGATAGATGCTGGGATAACTTCATGTTTTGAATAGATGCTCGGATAACTTCAATATTTGAAGATAAATCATAATGTCTCCATACGAGGGGTCTCAAGATGAGATAAGGAAAATATGTTCATCTGTGAACGAATCATTATGAATTATGTCCCCTTACAGTCGAGGGAAGTCTGATATCAACGCGACAAAAACTAGTGATTTCTTAGACTTCATCGAAGAAAAATCGAGATCAAATTCTTTCCAAATAACAATCCACTTATTACATTTTCCCCCTATGATACACCTAGTAAGGATGTATTGAAATGGATTTATATCAACAACTATGGTAGTTTTGCAAAGAAATATATAATTTTGCAATCTTTGAACCGCATGTACGAGAGCCAAGGCTAGTTTCTCAACGTGAGAGTATTTAAGTTAAGGACGAACTAAGTTTCGACTAAGGTAGTAGACAATTTGTTCATGGAGATAATCATCCTCCTAAACCAGAACCATATCAATTGTCCCTTGGGACATGCCGATATAAAGCAAATAATATCTATTGTAGTCTGAAGGATTCAACAGAGGTGTCGATACCAAGGCCTTCTTAAGAACATCGAAGGTTTCATGGGCTCACTCCTCCCATAAAAACAGAGTGTCCTTCTTAAACAGATGCATGAAACCCTTTGTTAAATTGGCATAGTTTACTATGAACCGACGCAAGAAATTAGCCTTCCCCTGTAAGCCCTAAAGTTGTCAAATGTTGCGCGGGGGAGGAAATCGAAGTATTTCCTCAAACTTCATAGGATCCACCATGATCCCATGTTAGGAGACTAATAAACCTAAGAGACGGCCATAACTAACGTAGAAGATGCACTTTTGATGGTTTAAATAGATGTGATAATAACTACATCTCTCAAATAATAGTCGAAGGTGAGTAGAGTGATATACTATTTTGCAAGAGTGAGCAACAAGATCATAGAGGTAAGCTTCGACAATATGTTTAAGATCATTAAAAGAAAAGTTCATGGCACGTTGGAAGATTTCTTCAGCATTTTTAAGACCGAAAGGTATTTTCCGGTATGCAAAAGTAACCCAAGGACAAATAAATATCATCTTGTGTTGATCCTCAGGTTTGATCTGAATTTGATTATATCCTAAAAAATTGTCCATAAAAGAGAAAACTTCCCTTCCCACACAATCATCAAGAATCTGGTCAATGAAAGGAGTTGGGAAGTTATCTTTAGGATAAGCCTTGTTGAGGTCTCGAAAATCTATACACACACGGATGGTTCCTTTTTTATTCTTCACTAGAATGGGGTTAGACACCCATTTGCTCAAGGGAACTGGGTAGATGAAACCAACATTAACTAGTTTCTCTACCTCTTCCTTAATAGCAGGGGCCTTCCTAGGATTAACAAATCTAAGATGTTGTCCAACATGTCTGGCATCCAGATAAGTCTTGATCTCATGTTTGACAATGCTATGGTCGATCCTTGGAATCTCTTCGTTTGACCAAGAAAATACATCACAAAATTATTTGAAGAGATTGGTGTAGATATGAATTTCTTCAGGCGAACAATCCACACCGATATATACATTTTGAATTTTTCTAGGAATTCGAGAAATGTCGATCGATACGATAGGAGGAATATTTTCCATGTTTCCTTCTGCATAAACACCATTTGTATCTAGTGGAACCATAGTGTGATTGACCATCTCACTCAAGGTAGATCTAAAGTCATCATGTTCGATCCTAACAAGTTTTGGGAGGAAGTAAGAGCGATGATGCATATTTCCCCATGGCCTATCAAGACCATTCATGGACTCTAAGATGGCTTCATCCAAAGGTAAAGTATCATGGAGGAAATCATGCAAATAAGATGATTGGGTTGCCAATATGAGATTTAAAATGATATCCTCTTTGTTCGTCTACGAGGATAGAAGATGTGGGTCAGCAGTAGTATTAAGAATATCTTAATCCACAACCTATATCTCTAACAGTGGCATTTCCATCCCAATATGTGAATGATCTTTGTAGGACATGGTCGGGGAAGGTAGGGTCCAAGGGTCCTTGAAATACAAAGTACGGAAAGGAATGCACCTCATTGATGATGAAGACCTACTGGAAATGGAATAAATTTGATGGATCGGTGCCATGAAATCAAAGGTACCCATGAGAGAGGAATACATTTTGACACCAATATCCTTAGTTGTCAGTTAAGAATTTTCGATCACCGGGATCGAAGGTCCAACTGATGAACTAGGACTATCATGCGCGACGAACAATTAATAAATCGTCACTGTTTTCCCTTCATGAGGAAAACATAAAGTGAAAAAAATAGGTGACATGACTGTGGTCATGGATCAAGTCCAATTACGCCCTAGTAATAAATTATAGTCAATGGGTGCATCAACCAACTCGACATCAACCTCCATTGTATTTTCACCTAACTGGACTAGAAAAGGGGGAAGAATTTCATGGGGTCCAAATGAACGAACATCTAATGCATTCAACATATTCATATATTGGGATAGATTTGGAGAGTGAATGGATTTACAATAGGTTAGGGACATCACGCACATTGCAGGGCCTTCATAAATTACAATGCGCTTGACGGTATATTTCATGTACTCCACATGGATTTGAAAGGCCACGTGGTAAGGAAAGTGATGCTTAACATCTGTGATGTCAAACTTAATAAGCTTCGATCCACATGGGTTTAGAGATCCTAATGCATATAAAAATATGTTCCTCACTGAAGGAAACTTATGGAGAACCTCCAAAGATGATATTTGACAAGGGGTTTGACCCGAATCTTCGACAATTGAATATTTTTGGGTAGCTCTAGCATTAAGATTGTGGGTAGAGAATGTTAGCAGTGAAAGTCACACTTTGACTGCAAAAGTGTAAGCTTAGCACCCATCACTAGGTTAAAGATATGTTTTATGATAAGGTAGAAAATGGATGAATACTTAGGAAAATAGTGTAAATCACAACTTCCTTCACACAATTTGCACTAGCAAATAAGGCTATGAATAAATTTGATCAGGGTTTTGGAAAAACGATGAATAGCTGGAAGACTTAATAAGACGAAATTTAAATTTCTATCAACTACATTAGGTAGCATGATAAACATATAAATGAAAACTCTCTGAATTAAGAAATTATTATAATCAAAGGGATGAATTATGATATATATGTAAACAACATTACAACATATCCTTTATTGCAACAAGATATAAATCAATCAAATGAATAATTCATTAGACTATAATTAGAACTGAAAAGAAAACAAAGTGGTAGGAAAAAGAACTAATTTTCATTCTGGAGAGAATATTAAGTCAGAGACATAAAACAAAAGGTATTTATGTAATACACACCGTATCAAAAATGAGTCCTCTCTTACACCATTTGATCCTTCTATCAGACTTACAATAGTGTTTGTTTAACCTAGATTGTCAGTTACAACACTATAATCTCAATAAAAAACTTATCATAGGATCAATTTGCCCTCAAAGTGTCTTGGCAACAGGTGGATAACAAAAAAAAACAAAATGTTAAAATTTAGGCTAATGTTGGCAATGTCTTCAACATCTTCTTTATGGTTGATGAAGTGTCCCTTTGAGTGCTTCTCCCTTTGAAAGGTGGCCTCTCAGCTCATAACTAAACTTCATACAACTAGTATTCATCGATATCTGCCACCTGGAATCTGTTTCTCCCTTCAAAACTCCAAAATGTGAGTTTGTAGTGCCTGTCTGTATATGCTAGTTCGCAGCGCCAAGTGCTGCAAACTTTCTTATAGTAGCTTATTTCATTTGATAATTCCTTAAAGTGTTCCATAACTATCTCCATTGACACAATCCATTGTAATAACTTATGATCATGATATATGAGTTACAAGATAACATCCTAATAGCTAAACATGATTTATCAAGCATGACCATCCTCAAAATTGCAAAATACAAAAAACAAGAAACTTTTCAGAAACTAATATGTGTTAAGGGGTTCAAATTCTTCATTTTCTAACTCTGGATCTCCTCATAATAGAAACCTTAGTGAACATACATATATTTCTCTTAGATAAATCCTCTTTGAAATTCGAAAGTTCTGCCTTTAGTTCTTTGATTTGTGCCTGGTGAGCTTTGTTCTATTTCTAGAGGTTTTTGAGCTGCCTATGAAGGTGCCGAAACCTTTTGGCTATAAATATGGCTTTGTCAATAGTTTCATGATACATGTACATGATTCCCTTAAGATTCCTCTTTGAAACCAAATCCTCCTTCTTCAGTTCAACAAATTCAACCCTTTCCTCTTTAATTTTTCTTGTGAGCCTCCTAAAAGTGGGATTTCTCTCTTCTTGAGGAGTAGTGATGTCAATAATTTCAACAGTATTTTCAACAGAGATGGATTTACCTTTCCTATGGGTTGAAACTCCTATGAAATCATCCTTAAAAAGGATTTGTTTCTTGGTTGCTACTATGGTAAGAGGCCTCCTATATTTGACCTTGTCAACTGCACTGGGTGAAGGAAGCACCAACTTTTTGCCTCTTAAGCCTGTGGGTTTTCTTGAAGGAACCTTCATGGGTGAATCTTCCCTCTATGAATACTATGAAGGTCCTCCTTCTTCATCTCCCTTTTTGGCTCTATCAACTTTATTAGTCATAATACTCTTTCTCTTCTTTCCCACCTTTGAATACACAATATTCTCATCATGAAAAGGGATTTGAAGTTTGGACTGTGGAGTAGGGGAAACATTGAGCTAAAACTGTGAATTAGTGATGAAGTTTTCCCAATCTGTATTTGTCTTTCTCAATCCTTCCATCACTACCATTTTGATAAGACCTTATTGGAAAACACTAGTGTCCACTTGCTTGGATTTGGCATGAACTCTGTCAACCATCTTGCCAATACTTATGAAAAAAAAGAAATGGAGGCTTATAACTTCTTTCTTTTTAAAGTGTAACCACAATTTGATATGGTATTGTTATACCATGTTAAATATTTCGTCACAGATGAAATACCTTTGAATCACCTTCAACATTTTATAAAATCCTTCAAGCATATTATTTTTCGGTACCACTTTGGACAGATTGTCTTCCCGGTATTCCGGTTTGAGGAAATCCTAGGAGAAAGAGGAATTTAGTGTCATAACCTTGAACCAATTTTCTCTAGTTCTAGGTATCCTTGTTGCAATGGAGATGGAAAATTCTTAAATGTCAAAATCCAATATTCCAACCCTGGTTTTGGTCCCATTGAAATTTAATGCAAATTCCCTAGCCATATTTGGGTGCCACCTTTGCATTTTTTGACAAAAGATGATACAACCTACCCTCTAGAAATCATCTTTGATCAAGGGTTCGGAATAAAAAATATGGATATCATAAGGCTCTGTCCTTACAATTTCACCTCCATTGTGAGTCTTCTTGTGTTGTGGGTTGTTCATTATTGTTGGTAAGGAATGCTTTATGTGAGTTGTGATAACAGGTAAATGTACGAAAACATGGATATAAGATACTAGGGTTTTGATGGTGAATTGTTATCAATAAGATGACCTTATACAAACTTTATACAACACACTTTATGCATATTCAAGAATGAAAGAGTGCATTCTTCAAACATAATATATAAAGATAGGCAACTGGAATTTATAATAAGAGAACGACACATATGAATTTGTTAGGGACCTAACCTACCTAAACCCTCAAGTGGGTAGAATAATATATTTCAATGTAATAAAGACCAATATTAATCAGGCCTATCAATAAGGAGGAATAATTAAATTATAAGAAGACATAATAGAATCTTTCTCTTCTAGAAGGATCTTCCTCTAGATTGTTCTTTGGGATAAATAGATTCAGTATAAATAAGATTTTTGGGTATGAGAAGTTTTGTCTGGGAAAATTATTGTAATAGAGCTTTGCTCTGCTGGACGTTGCCCCCTCGAAGAGGCAAGTGAACATTGTTTCCTATCAATAAAGGTATAATTATGGTGTTGTGGTTCTACATAATTTTTTGTTACGTTGTTATCTCTACAATATTTCAGTCTTATGTTTCTATCTCAGTGTTATTCTCTGCATTATTTCTCTATTCTACTAATATAATAGATCTGGTACCTTACAAGTGGTATCAGGGCAAGTTCATTGTCATAAAATTATGGGTTAGTTTTTTTCAAGGTAGAGACATATTCTGACATCTTAAAGCTACAGAGATCTGTTGTTATGCGCATAAATCTGCGGTCGAGGAGTCATACATGCACGAAATACAAGTGGTACTTAAGGGCACATTTTTGGCCACCCTTGTAACCCATGCTGGTACTCCTTTGAGTAGTAGCACATCAGATATCACCTGTATACAAATCGTCCTAGATCTCTTGAATCCCTCCATAGATAAACCGATCGGCCGCCTGACTTCTATAGTTGTTACACCTCAAAATCATCACTTCGCAAGTGTCGCAAGTGTCGTCATTTCAAGTGTCGCAAGTGTCGCATCTTGACCGCAAGTGTATAAGTGTTGTTGGGATCATACTGCCTTCTTGCCTATGTCACATATCCAACAACATGACAAGGACACTTAGGACACCTCAAAGATTAGTCTTGAAGAGGAGAAATCAATTTACTAGAAGTACAGGTGTTTTGTAAGGGAGCGTTATAATGCTTTCATGCCCTTAATGTGGAGTGCTTCCACTATTAGAGGAACCAACGCTTGCTGCTACTCTTTCAAGAAGCGCTATAATGCTCTAATGCACCTTTTGGAGGAGCGATACCTATTCTAGGCAAAAATTGGTTTGTTGAGAAGAATGAGGGAAAGATCCCCTCAATATCTGAAGGAAGTCGGATTAGAATCCTTGGTCAAGCCATGATCTTAGGGCAGATCCATAACTAGAGGAGGAAAATCCTCAACTTACCCCAAAGATATCTCAAGTAGTTGGGCCTATCCAAGCCTATTTAAATAGGCCTTCTCATGGTGAAAGGCGATGGAAAGGATTCTGAAGCATCCAACCTATGATCTCATGAAAAAGGTGTCTTTCAGAACATCAGTATTCGGTGTGTGGACTGTTTGAGCAAGGGTTCGGATGAGGAAGGCTTGATGAAGCTGCTACACTCACATCTATGAATGTAAGCATTCTTCGTTGTTGTTCTCGTTAATATAATATGCTTGGCCTATTTCTTTCAAATCTGTGTTTGATCTCACATGAATTTGTCTCTAATAGATAGGTCTATTTTGAGCTAATCTCAATAGAGTAGAAAGTTGTTTTTACTTTTGTTTGTCTACAGGGCTTATCGAGGAGCGTAAGATTGGAGCTCAACTCGGACCGTGCAGGGACACACACCGATAAAAGATACTTCTTTTCTCCTTCCTCCTCACACATTAGTTTATCTAGACCTAAAAGGAAGTTAGTGTCCATGATAAGCATCTTATGTCTTAAGAGTTAAGAGTCTAGCTCTCAAGAGGAGATCTACCTGTCTACAGGGAGATTTTCCCTCAACAGAAACTGGCGACTCCACTGGGGAGTGAATCAAAACTTTCAGTTTTGGTTTTCCTCATAGACCTTGTCTTACCCTTCGTAATGTTTAGACTTTTTTCACCCCATATGTTTGATTTCATATGCTGATTGACTCTTTATTCCATAACACATACTCTGAATGCCAAAATTCAACTGAGTTTTAGGGTTTTTGGACAATTTTCTGGGTTTTAGGACACCAGCGCTCCCCCACCTTGTCATCAGGGTGCCAACACTCCCTTAAGGTCTTAGACAGAGAATTATAATGCTCTAGTGCCCCTTACACCAGAGCGTCATCCTTCCTTTGCAAAAAAAACCTTCTAGAATTGTATTTTTCCAAAATCCAATCTCTATTTTTACCTTTGCTCAGTTTCTTCATGCTTCAATACATCTTCCTATTGACCTTTGACGATTTGATTTCTGGGACATAAGCATTTTTCTGTTCAGATTTTTGACCTTCTTCCTTATTTTGAGCTTTTCTTTTGTTGAAGAACTCAGGATCAATCCACCGTTGTCTCCTCTCTTATCTGACTGAGTGAAAACTATGGTGAAGAACATCAGAAATCTGTGAATCTTCTCATTTGGTTCTCTGAGGTCATTTTTATTAGCATCTTTCTTTTGTGTGAAATTTTTTATTTTCTTTTTTATCTTTTGTTTTCCTTTTTGCTTCTTGTTTTTCAATCATAGCAAGAGGATGTGTTGTTTGTGAGAAATCTGCTTATGCTTGTCTGAGTCTCCTTGATCTAAAAGGTTAATTGGTAAGAGAAGTTTCGTATTGAATTAATCATTATTCGCATACAAACAATAAAGATACATCTTAGTGATTGATTTGCATATCAGAAGGCATTTCTGAAATTTTTTAGCATTACATTGGATTTAATTGAGGAAAAATTGATTGAGGACATTCCTTATTAGTGTTTGATAGTGAAAACAACTCTCTCTCTCTCTCTTAAATAGACATTCATTGAAAAGAAATGACTGCTTATCATATTTATGCATTTTTGGGGATTGAGTCATCATTCCATCCGTTTCATTTTCATACACCCCTTTTGAGTAAATAACAGTTGTAAAACGAACGCTAATTTAAAATCATCTAGAAAATTTTTTTGTTTTTAGGATCTTCCACCGACAATAGACTAGGATTAGCACTTTGGATTAGGCTGTGAGCACAACTCTCCAAAGTTTCCAAAACAAACATTAGCATCTTGAGCTAGGGAGAGTCAAATCCAATTCTCGTATAGGTTTTATGGGATCCCCCTCTCACATAGGGGTTACACACAAGTTCACATTCGGGGGAATTACGGAGATTATCCCTCTGTGGTTCAACTATTTGTAGTGGTCGGATCGTATATTGGGGGTGACTTGAAGGTATACCCATGATTATGTGTGGGAGCCTCTCGGGTTGATTTCGGACTGTCGACTGTACCCTCCCAGGGATTGACTGTGAATTGGTGTCTTTAGTTTCCATAATCTTTAGGTACTTACACAAGGTGATGGTGAAGGGAAGTCTCACTGTACCTAGAACAGACATTGGTCAAACTCACTCGGGCTCCTTGGAGGGTAAATCCACAATTACTACATGGAATCTTGCACCAAGGTGAAAGTCCATTAAGCAGGTCACCATAGTAACTGTTCCACCATATCCTAGCCCATTCTTGAATTGATCACGCGACGTTGGATTTCATCGCCAACTAGCATGGTCATCAAAAGAAGGTTTTGTTTTCTTGGTTTTGATTCCTAGATTCTATCAGTGTATGCTGTTTCTTTTCGTTAGTTGGCCATAGATTTTTTTCATCGATTTTTTTTCACCAACATCGACCCTCCATGCCATTCATGTAGGGTACAGGGACTTCCTCCAGAAAATATGGAAGACACTACCCCTTTACCCCCTCATTCTATGGAGGGATCTCCTCAACAGAGTGAGGTTCATGACATTATAACTTCCTAGGAGGAAGTTCCCACCTCTTTAGAGGATTTTTGAATGGTTTTAGAGTCTTTGGAGGCTTTCCACATTCCAACGGGATATGAGAGGCATTTTCTCCAACTGAATTCAGCTGACGAACTTGTCGTTGTTAATCCTTTTGACATTCTAACTGGGTCTCATTCAAACCCTCTAGTCAAAGACCCCTTTTGGACTGCAGACGTTGTTCAAAGCCCACCGCACATGGTGCGCGATCTTTACGGACCAGGAATAGATGTTGATATGCTTGTTACCTACACCATACCCTTAGATCATTTTACCGGTACTGCCAATTTTTCAACTGCACTGTCCGTTGATCCGAACATGTCATCCATTGGCCCAAGTTCCACTTTTTCTCTCCAAACGGCCCATTATACAATGGTCCCTCACGTTTTGACTATTCCCGTTGGTAATGTGTTGGTTAGCCAAGCTACAATTGGCACACCACTAACCTCTAAACTTTCATCATCACTTCCTTTTGGGTACAGGGCACTGAATTCTTCCATTGTCACCACTACCCAAGCTATGCCCAGAAGTTCCATACCTATACAACAACCTGGAGGGGCCAGTCTTGGTGGTTTTAATCCATTAAGCAACACCGATCATTCATTTACATCTGGTTCCCAAATTCTAGGGACTCCACCCCATACTGGGGGGCAACCGCCTCTCGGGGGATGACCTCCGCTTGGGGGCCAACCTCCTTTCTGAGGGAAACCTCCTCTTAGGGGGTATCCTCCCACAGGAGGAAAACCTCCATTTGGAGGGAAACCTCATGCTAGGGGACAGTCTCAAACCGAAACCCACCATCAACCGCATGGACAAAATGCATCTACAATATCCAATCTATGGAATATTCCTTTCCCAGGAAACCCACAGTTCTCAGGAGGACACAATCCTCAAGCTCCACAACAACCTCTTCCTTCTCAGGGGACTCATCTATATCCTCCTTACCAAAAAAATGTTTACCCCCCTTATAGGCAAACACCAAATCCATCTTATAATCCTCAAAACCCATCCGGCTATCCTCCCCTCGCACATGTTTCTCAAACCCCTTCAAATCCTGTGTACCCTGGTCAACATCAACCTTATGCAGGAGGACCCACTAGTTATAATTATCCACCTAACACAGTGTACGGTCCTACTGGTGTTCCTATGCCACACCAGTATCACTAGCAGGTTAACTAACAGTTACCTTTCCTTGCAACTCTAGATCTCCCAGACTTGTCTCGGTTAACGAATGATCCTATTTTTCATTCTCGGGCTTGGCCAGCTATTCCAGCTAAACTTCCTTATGATATTCTGAAATTTTACAGAAAGTCTGGAGAAGATCCAAATAACCATGTGATGACTTTCCATTTGTGGTGTTCATCAAACTCCCTCATGGATGATTCTATACGTTTTTCTTTTCAAACTCCCTCATGGATGATTCTATACGTTTTGATGAACACCACATTTTTCTTTTCAATATTTCAACTCCCTTGCCATGTCTTTCCTCGCACACTTCCAACTACCCATTTGATACGATACGGGTACCGAACTATTGACCTCCCTTCATCAGACGAACTTCGTACATATCTCTGATCATATTCATGAATGGAGGCGATGACGAATGTTGATCAAAGCAATCATTCCTGACCATTTATTAGTGGAATGGTTCACTAAATCACTTTTACCCCCGATTGCTCATGATGTCGCCACGGGTGGTGTTGTCACTGAGGAAGAAGCCATTGCTCGAGCTCAGTACCTAGATTTGGTTTATTCACAATCTGATACTATGTACGAATTCATACCAAATGATCCCCATGCCACCACATATCGATCCAAACCATCGTCTACCTTGCACGCAGATGGAATTATTGGCTCCGTCAAAACCCAATCTACTTCCCATTTGACTGGAACAACCCAGTGGTCCACTTCAATGTCTTCTCCTAGTTCGACCACACCCTCTTCTACCTCCCCTCAAACTCAAGTCTCTGAGGTGAATGCAGTCCAATCGGCCCATGCACAACAATTCGAAGGTAAGAAGAAGATGAGAAATAAATCGAAGAAAAACAATAACAATGAACAACCAAAAAATCAAACTCAAACCCCTGCTGCTAGAAAACAACCACAATGGAAACCAAAATTCCCATGTCTCATTTGTGGTGATGATCACTACACCCAATATTGTCCACATCATGATGAAGTGGCAAAGATTTTTAAAGGAAATTCACAACCCGCTGTGCTTACTTAGCCTTTTCCACAACAATAATCCTTGGTTGCTCAAACCCCCACTCTAGGGGGCAGTTCCATCCAATCCCATGATGAGGCCTCGACAAGTGCTCATATTTACATGTTTAATGGGATTAATCTGACCACTCGCACTATGACATACGACACACTGGTTAAACCTAATAAGTCGAAGACCACTAACGGTTCTTTACTAGACCCATCACCATCTTTCGTTAGTCCTCTGTTTGCTAGCCCTCCGTCTGGGCCACTCCAGATCAAGAAACCTTCATTTGACTCCATCTTACACCCTCGTAAGAACACTATTCATAAATCTACCTTCAATCCTAGTTCACGGGCTGCTCAAAACTACAACATCGTTGAAGATTTGGTTCAAGCACCGTGTGCTATGTCTGCTTTGGAAGTTCTACAACACTGTCCCAGTCAACATAGAATGCTCGTGGCTTCCATTAGCGCTTTTGATCCTGAGTCATCTAATAACCTCACATTTAATCTGGATGATCATCAGCCTCGACTCTCCCACCAACTAGCTTTTCAAATCGATGTTGTTGTTCACAATCAACAAATCCACCGAACTATCTTGGATGAGGGAGCCTCTACTTGTGTCATGTCTTTGGCTTGTTGGAAAGTCTTGAAATCACCTACCCTTAACAAATCCCCTACGGCGTTACACACTTTATATGGGCGAGGTTTTCATCCTCACGGACTTTTACAATCCTTAGTTGTTCAGCTGGGTAGAAAAACTGTTACTTTTGATGTCGAGGTGGTCGATGCCCCCCTCGATTACAACCTATTACTCGGAAGAAGTTGGTTCTTCACTATGACTGTCATCACCTCGTCGTTGTTTCGATGTGTACAGTTCCCTCATCAAGGCAAAATTGTCACTATCGACCAACTAGATTTATGTACACCCAATGCTCGTGCTCCTGCTACCGACAACATCCCCTTTTTGGGAGACCACAAGATTACGTATGAAAGCGTTGGTGTTGGCTAGTTGAAATACACTAGCTTTATGGGTACCTTCCCTACACCACTTCCACAGACCACACATCATATTTCCACTGTCAATATGACTTCGACTATGGCTTATCAATCTTTGGAATCATCTGACCCTTGGATTGTACCTAGTCCTATGGAATTCAATGTACTAGGTGACACCATGCCACTTAGCCCAGCCAAGGCCACATACGTTGCTATTCAATCTGCCTCTCCCTCCCTGAACGACCCACATCTACTGCCACCTGATGCCTACTCGATGACATCATGGATGGATTCCCTATCTTTTGCAATCGATTACATTTCCCAAATTTTTCCTGTTGATGAATCTATAATGGAAATGCTTGGAATTGACGATGTACCTTGGGATGATAGCCATCATCAATCCTCTTTTATTCCTCCTCTAGAATAAATTCACAAAGAAATACACTCTATCTTCCCTCCTGATGTTAACAATTCTCGGCAATCTCCCATCCTCACACAAGATATTCTTTCTAAAGGGAATCTAGGTAGTATTTCTACTACGATCGTTATTGATATTTCGATCAAAGAAGGAATTGTGGAAAACATTAACCTTGGTGCTAATTACACACCTGAAGAGGTAGTATCTTACACCGCTCTGTTTAAAGAATTCCATGATGTCTTCACTTGGAGCTACGAAGAAATGCTAGGGATCAACCCCTCGATCGTCGTGCATGAAATCAAGACTTACCCAGGTGCAAAGCCTGTTCAACAGAAACTTCGCCCGGTTCATCCCAAGAAAATCGTGGCTATAAAGGCCGAAGTTGAGAAACTTTTGAAATCTGAATTTATCTATCCTGTCCCCTTGACAGAATGGATCTCCAACATTGTTTCGGTTGCCAAAAAATAGGGTACCATTCGCATCTGCATTGACTATCGAGATCTCAATAAGGCTTGTCCAAAAGACAACTACCCTATGCCCTTCATCGACCAGATCATTGATAATTGCGCTGGAAGCATAATTTTCTCTTTCATGGATGGTTTCTTTGGGTATAACCAGATTGAAATTTTACCTGCTGATCAACATAAAACAACCTTTATCTTCCCATGGGGAACTTTTGCCTATCAAAATCTACCATTTGGTCTCAAAAATGCTGGTGCTACTTTCCAACGGGCCATGTCGTACGCTTTCCATGATATCAAGAATATTGTTGAACCTTACCTCGATGACTTACCTACCCACTCATCCAATCGATCAGATCATGTTGATCACCTACAGGCTATTTTTCTTCGATGTCGGTTTTACCGTATTCGTTTAAACCCACGTAAGTGTATTTTTGTTGTCGAATCCTGTCGACTCCTCAGTTTCATTGTCTCTAAGGAAGGGATTTGGGTGGATCCCTTAAAGATTAAGGCTATTCTGGCCTTACCCCCACCTACTAGTTTGACCCAACTCC
>JASDQU010244161.1:71486-83132 GCA_032191745.1 Picea mariana | reverse complement strand
ATTGATACAAATTCCCAAACTTATCCCATAGTTCCTTGGCTGTAGATTCTCCCGAGACATACAACAAAACCGAATCTGCTAGGCAGAGTCAAATAGTACTCCTTTCTCTTCTGTCCAACTTCTCCCAATATTCCTTCGACATACCAGTAGCTGGTGTACTAGTAGTTTGTGTACTAGTAGGTTGTGTACAAATAGCCTGTGTGCTAGTATACGGTGTACCAATAGGTTGTGTACCAGGATCCACAACGATCCATTGTTCTTTGTCTACAAGAAGGTCCTCCATCTTGAGCTTCCATAGCTCAAAGTTTTTACCGTTGAACTTCTCTATCTCGATTCTAGATGAGCTCACCATTCCTCTTTCTATACTCGAATCTCCATTGCAAAAGCTCCCACTAAACCCAAGTTTATCACAGACCCAAGATAAACTTGATCTATCAAGACCAAGCCAAACCCTCAACAACAGAGGCATCCCTTTGAAGCCAAAAATGAGCTCTGATACCACATGTAAGTTTTAAACCTGTGAAGTAAAGCAATGCATATAGATTCTTAAGCAAAAGATAATTTAATCAATGGCTCATACACATAGTACACATAGATTTTATATTGGAAACCCTCAATCGGGAAAACCTTTCTTATATTCATTATATCGAATTTCACCATTCACCATACAATATATATACAATGTTTTTAGTTATTCTGTAGATACCAAAACCATAATCCATTAATCCGGGATTAATTTACAAAACCACTAAAAATAGCAAAAACCGCCAACAATAAAATTGAGGGCGTTGCCCCAAACCCCGTTGTCGAACGTTGCACGTAACCAGGGGGGGCATACCTTCTCCCCCCCCAGGGACCCCCCTAGGAAAGCACCCAGTGCACACGACACAAGGAGCACTGCTAGAGGGATTGTCATATGCAGTTGTCATATCTGACGCGCCCACACACACACATGCAAAGAATATAACACATACCCAACATTTATCTCCAAAAAACATGACTAAAATAGGAAAATACAGATTTCAAAATCTAGTCATATCCCTACATTCTAGGATTTGATCACTAGAATGTTTCCATTAATGAAATTAAGTGCCACCTACATGATTTTATAGAGGATGATATTATCTTAAAATATATGTGGCCACCTTGACCCAAACATCTTTCCAAGTCGAATTTTTACCAAAACGAGAAAAAAATAAAAAAATTGAAAGTTTGACAGAAGGGTCACGTTGTGGATCGCACCGTGGGTTGCGCTGCACAGAAGGGTCGCGTTGTGGGTCACATTGCTCCAAAAATGAAACAAAGCCCTATTTTTTTCACAAATTTTTATCTTATGTTATTGTGAGGGCTATAACTCTACCATGATAGATGAACTTCTCTATGAATGAATTAGAATTATGATCTCCAAAACTTCATCCAACTTGCCTCTTTCTTCGTAGGTTCGTCATGGGAAAAAAAAAATTACTGTCCATTTTGTTTAAGGAAAAGAGGTGGAAATTTATCAATATCCAAAATCATATCACAAAGCCTTGAGTATACCTCAATCACTTATGTTTATTGGGAAGGCTGGATGAAGAGTTTTATTTTAGGAAAATTGATAGGTTTAATCTCCAAGATATTCCTCTCAAAGATTTACCCATATCTCCCAAATACAAACAAAAGTTGGAAAAATGAGCGAGGTGTTTGAAGGGGAGATCGTTCTTGTAAAAAAAATCTCTCACTTTCCAAAAATACCTTTCCATATCTTCATAATCTATCTCCAAAAAACATGACTAAAACAAGAAAATACAGATTTCAAAATCTAGTCATATCCCTACATTCTAGGATTTGATCCCTAGAATGTTTCCATTGATGAAATGAAGTGTGACCTACATGATTTTATAGAGTATGATATTATCTTCAAATATATGTGGCCATCTTGACCCAAAAATCTTCTTGCCAAGTCGAATTTTTACCAAAACAGAAAAAAATTCAAAAAATTGAAAGTTTGACAAAAGGGTCGCGCTGCACAGAAGGGTTGCAAAATGCAACAAAACCCTCTTTTTTTCACAAATTTTTCTCTTCTGTTCTTGTGAGGGATATAACCCTTGCATGATAGATGAACTTCCCTATGAATGACTTAGAATTATGATCTCCAAAACTTCATCCAACTTGCCTCTTTCTTCGTAGGTTCTTCATGGGAAAAACACAAAATTATTGTCCATTTTGTTGAAGGAAAAGAGGTGGAAATTTATCAATATCCAAAATCAGAGCACAAAGCCTTGAGTATACCTCAGTCACTTATATTTATTGGGAAGGATGGATGAATATTTTTCTTTTAGGAAAATTGAAAGGTTTAATATCCAAGATATTCCTCTCAAAGATTCACCCATATCTCCCAAATCCAAACAACTGTTGGAAAAATGAAAGAGGTTTTCGAAGGGGAGCTAGTTATTGTGAAAAAAATCTCTCAATTTTCAAAAATATCTTTCCATATCATCAGAATCTATCTCCAAAAAACATGACTAAAATAGGAAAATACAGATTTCAAAATCTAGTCATATCCCTACATTCTAAGATTTGATCCCTAGAATGTTTCCATTGATGAAATGAAGTGCCACTTGCATGATTTTATAGAGGATGATATTATCTTCAAATATATTTGGCCACCTTGACCCAAAAATCCTCTTTCCAAGTCGAATTTTTACCAAAACGGGAAAAAATTCAAAAATTTGAAAGTTTGACAGAAGGGTCGTGTCGTGGGTCGCGCTGCATAGAAGGATCACGGCGTGGGTCGCACTGATCCCAAAATGCAACAAAACCCTCTCTTTTTCAAAAAAAATCTCTTATGTTTTTGTGAGGGCTATAAATCTGCCATGATAGATGAACTTCCCTGCGAATGACTTAGAATTATGACCTCCAAAACTTCATCCAACTTGCCTCTTTCTTTGTAGGTTCGTCATGGGAAAAACACAAAATTAATGTCCATTTTGTTGAAGGAAACTAGGTGGACATTTATCAATATCAAAAATTAGAGCACAAATCCTTGAGTATACCTCAGTCACTTATCTTTATTGGGAATGCTGGATGAAGAGTTTTCTTTTAGGAAAATTGACAGGTTCAATCTCCAAGATATGCCTCTCAAAGATTCACACATATATCCCAAATAAAAAAATTTGTTGGAAAAATGAGTGAGGTTTATGAAGGGTTGCTCTTTCTTGTGAAAAAAATCTCTTAATTTCCAAAAATACCTTTCCATATCATCAAAATCTATCTCCAAAAAACATGACTAAAACAGGAAAATACAGATTTCAAAATCTAGTCATATCCCTACATTCTAGGATTTGATCCCTAGAATGTTTCCATTGATGAAATGAAGTGCCACCTGCATGATTTTATAGAGGATAATATTATCTTAAAATATATGTGGCCACCTTGACCCAAAAATCCTCTTTCCACGTCGAATTTTTACCAAAATGAGAAAAAATTCAAAAATTTGAAAGTTTAACAAAAGGGTCACGTCGTGGGTCACACCATGGGTTGCGTTGCACAGAAGGGTCGCGTCGTGGGTTGCACTACTCCCAAAATGCAACAAAACTCTCTTTTTTCACAAATTTTTCTCTTTTTTTCTTGTGAGGGCTATAACTCTGCCATGATAGATGAACTTCCCTGTGAATGACTTATAATTATGATCTCCAAAACTTCATCCAACTTGCCTCTTTCTTCGTAGGTTTATCATGGGAGAAACACAAAATTATTGTTCATTTTGTTGAAGGAAAAGAGGTGGACATTTATCAATATTCAAAATCAGAGCACAAAGCCTTGATTATACCTCAGTCACTTATCTTTATAGGGAATGTTGGATGAATATTTTTATTATAGGAAAATTGACAGGTTCAATCTCCAAGGGTCCAAACAAAATTTTACCTTCCTTGAAATTCTACACAAAATATCTTAACACCTCCAGATGATAGCCCTCTAATTTCTAGAAATACCTCCAACAACCAATCCTCTTGAAGGAATCCACATGGTTTTAATCTTGTTCAATGATGCTTGTGTCTGATGGCTCAAATCTGACAAGAGAGACTAACCTATACTTGAATAGGATCCTTCTTTGGATCCATTTGCAGCCTGTAGCAAGATTTCGCTACACAAGAACATGTTATAACCAAACTTGTTAATGAAATCCTTCTTTTGCGTGCAAAATGATTTTGTAAAACTGAGTGAATAGCTTTAAGATAGAGCTTGGAGGGAAATTTAGCTTGTTGGTGACGTCCTCCAAACTTCAAAACCTTCTCCTTAACTAATGTAAGTGATTTGACATCATTTCATTATGAAACAGTGAACTTACAACAGTTTGTAGCGCGCTATATAGAGAAAACATGGTTTGCATTACAAACTCATGCTGAGTTGTCCGTGCAATGGTCACAAAAAGCATTGCCTGCACTACAAACTCGTGAATTTTGGAAGTTATATGTGGACAAGGTCTCATAATGATTAAAAATGACCAATGAGGGATAATTATGACAATTACTGACATTTTTTGGTGTAGGACCTAATCTTAGACTTAGGATAACTAACACTAAGGAATTTTAAAACATTACTAATTTGACTAAGTGACCTTTGAAGACCACTAGTCATCCTTCCAATACAACTGACATGACCATACTAACTTGAGATATTCATAATGCTTGATGAGTAAATAAAAAACTTTGACAATTTCAAGACTCAAAAACTTATTAAAGGCTGATTGGAATGGGACATTTCAGGAGCTAACAGACATTTCCAATGTCTTTCCACATTACAAGAACTCTGCTAGATACTGCCTTATGATAGGATATAATAAAATAGGCTCCCTTTCAAATCATATTTACAACCCCATTATACATTACTAAGTTGACTAAGAACTAGATGGCATTCAACTAACACAACTATTTGAGACTTCCAAGCCCTTATTAGCCTATTTAACTCAATTGATTAGACAAGCGAAAGGAAATTGCCTATAGGGAGGAGTTGTGTGCCCCCACCACCTTTTGGGAATTAACAACATAGTAGACCACATTCCCACCTTCAAAAGCAGGGGGAAATCCATGTAGTCATTAAGTCACAACCGACTCATCCCATTTTCCTTCACCTTGATCAAGATAGTACACATGGAAAGTGCATTTGTTCTTTATGGGAAAAAGAAAATCCTTACATCCTCCCCCACTTATGTTCAACGTTGCCCCAACAACATCCTCGTAAATTCTACATTTCTCTGTCAACTAACTACTATACTACACAGACTCACCATCCATTTTCAACTAAACTCACTTAATTTCTTCACATTGCCACACACACTTGTACTTTCCTTCAACTCCAATTTCCCATGCCTTAGTACACCTTCATCTTCATGCCTTCAAACAAGATAGGTAGCTAGTCCAATTCTACATCAAAAACCATGAAAGTACATCATCATTTGTTGTAGAATCGAACACTCCTACTCGGATTTTCTAATGCACTTCTTTGTATGTGATTCTCTCTTTAATAGACTCAAGTGCCTGATCTCGCGTTTAAAATGTGCTAACTTCTACTATGGATTCAAACCTAGTAAACAACTTTTTGTGTGGGCCTTCATCCACCAAAGGTTACCAAAAACCTACACTCGAGATCTTATTTGATGTCTTAAAACCTCCAACTTCCTCTTTGTAAGGTTTCACTATTGCACGATTGGTTGTTGTAATCATAATCATGGTAGTATCCTAGTGATTGTACTCTATTTCCCCCTCAACATTGTAATTACGTGAAGTTTTGTGTCATCAAATCTTAGCAAATTGTTAAGGTGAGGGATTGGTGCCACCTATCACATCCTCATAAACTCTTGCACAAAAACAACTTCAAAGTCATCCATGGGTACCACTTTGAAACTAGTAGTTACACTCTAGTGTCCAAGCTATAAGTTGACTCCTTTATCCAAGCCAACCACCCTACCTGTGTTAGAGTTTACCGCCTTGAAAAAATACTGCACCAATTTCAACTGCATATTGAGTTTAACAACCACTACTTCCTACATAAAAATGTGGGTTGCACTATTGTTAACCATCACCATAACTAACTTATTCTTCAACTTGGATTGAACAAAACTAATATTTCTATAGTTCTACTCTTGGATTGAACAAAACTAATATTTGTATAGTTCTACTCTTGTCTTGAACAAAACTAATATTTGTATAGTTCTACTATTGGCTTGCCTTAGACATATTGCCAACTAAAGCACCCAAGATTTGCAACACACCAATTGATGGTTGGATTTCTTACTCCATAGCATTAACCCTCATATTCAATGGACATTTCTTATAATAATTCTAATTTTCCCCTACTAATATTGGTAATTTCACCCTAGTTTAATTGTGCATCCAAAACTAAAGATAGAAATTTTTTATTTAGAACTTTAAATATAAAAAAAAAAGTTCATAAATTGGAACTAGGATGATGATGGACTACTCACTAACAACACGTGCACATGCAACTGAAGGTACAACCAAACATGTACCTGTCAGATATTTCTTTGTCGAGTGAGGAAAACTTAGGACAAATAGAGGGAAATGTGACTGCATCTAGTAGATATGATAAGCAAACAAGGACCAGAGGTGAAAAAGTCAGAAGAAAATTTTGTAGACGCATGGAATTTTTTCTTGCCAAAGGAGGATCATGCTCTTATGATGATGAGAGCATAGGTGACATAGAGGTGCCACTCAGGTATAAGCATCTAGTGAAACAATGGGTACCTAAGGAACTACCTCCTATAGATGTTGACTTCATTGTCAACAATAGGACATATCGCATTGCATCATCCTCCCTGCATGGCCTCGGGTTATTTTACATGGATGGAATAATTGTAAAATACAATATAGTAACTGAATTGATGGACTATGTCGGGCCGTGTTACAATTATAATGATTGGATGCGGATGGTCCGGTACATGCGAAGTATGTAGAAATATGCACTCACCGCAAATTATATACAACTAATAAACAAGGATAAAAATAAGGGAGCGACTATCTATATTGATGGAAGGCCTAAATATTCTGACAATATCACAGGGTTTATAAACAACACACGACCTGAGACAACAAACAAACAAACGAATTGCATATATGAGGGAGGTGAAGAGAATCGGGTAGTCCTGTGCGTAATAAAAACAAAAGCTCTCGGGGAAGAGTTATTAGTGGATTACCATTTGAATTGAATAGAAACATCGACTAATAGTGTGCAGGTACTTATGCAACACCTCTTTAAGAAACGTATACTTACTGCATTATATTTTTTATTATCGTTAACATTGTTTTAAATTTTTCACGGTCCCAATTTTATAATAATGTGGGAGCTTGATCGTTGAGGTTCAGGGATGATTTTAAGGATGGAAATTTATTTTAAAATGTAGAAACCTTGGCGAATCTTACTAATCCTTTATATTTCAACTATAAATGTTTGGCGATATTTTTGTAAAAATATTCAAATTTCTAAGGATTTTATATAGTTTTTATAAAATTTTGGCGATTTTTAATGTAAAACAATTTTATCCTATATAATTTGGGTGAATCATTTTCAAAATAGTGAATCTCATTTTTGGAAAACCATGGAAAATTAGCCCATGAACAAAATTTAGCCCCTAAAATCATCCCTGTTGAGGTTGATTTTATTTGGGTGGCAATCCGTTTTTTTGTTATTGTTAACATTTTTTTAAATATTTGGGGTTTCTAATTATATTATAATGTGGAAAGATGATCGTGGAAAAGGGCCAGCCGCAAAACATGTAAATGATTATCAATTTCCACTTTCATTTTACGTTAATTTTATTATTTTCTTATATAATTTTACTGAAATAACATTTTTTTTGTTGAAATTATATGTAGTCGGGAGGCCATGTTGATCATGATTACACCAATGAGGAGGGGTTCTATTCATCCCCTGATCCGATGGTATTAATAAAAAAAATATCGTTAAAGCGAACAAGGAACTTGCTAGCTTATTAGATCGTCCAGATCAAACTCTTGGCGTCCTAGCAAAGATCAATATCCTTATGTCACAACTTAACACATATAAGGTAATAATCATAATTTAAATTATTTTTTTCTAATGTACTCATACGTTCAATTATGAAACTTTGTTCTTTAACTTTTACATTATCTCATGAAAAAACATTTTCTTTTTTATAAAGATATTTTTGTAGCATGTTCAGCTCGGTGTTGGTAGTAGTGGAGCTACAGAGATGTTGTAGAGTCCTAATGCAGGCGGTCATACAACTACTAGAGTACTATTTACTTCTCCATCTTCCACACCTAATTTAGATAGGAGCCATGACACGCATTTCCAGACATCCACACATCGGTTAGAGTCTAGAGATGGTGGTAGAGATGAGGTTGGTGATGTGGTTGACATGGTTTCATTTCTTGGAGCTAGATGTTTGATAAGCACATGGACCCTTTCGTGCACATTTTTCGTCGATGATAATAAAATTCCATTAAAACAATCAAGACTCCTAGGTAGTTTTAATTCATATTTTAATCGTTTAATGTTTTCCATCTCATACACAAATCATCTAGATTATTAATTTTAAATTAATGATCATATCATTTTGTGTGTAGGAAACAACCATTTTTATAGGCACCTAGGGAGCAAGGCCTTGTTGAGTTTTGGGGAAACCTTACACATGAGGTGTAATTTCTAGAATTCCAACCTCAAAAAGGAACTTATGGATTATCTTGAAGGCCTCTTTGGAGTAGACACGTTCAATAAAAAAGCGATCACCTATGCAGCGGGTGAATATTTAAAATATACATGGGATGTTTATAGACAAAGCTTGGCAGGAAATCCTAGGTATGATCATCCTCCCTCAATTCCAGAGAGGGAGTGGAAGGTGATCATTGATGATGCAAAAGAGAATATTTTGAAAAAATCAGGAGAAAAAAAACTGGTACACCAAGGTAAATTACAATATTTTGATTGCAATACCATCTTTATTTTTCTTTAGATCTAAATAAAAGTGAGGTTATATATAACATACTTGAAAATTTTGATGATAGGTTGCCTGACACTTCGAAGGAAACCAAAGCAAGGATTTCCAAACATGGCCAACACAAGCTAGGCTAGGGCGACTACTCGAGGTTACAGTCACGAATCATAAGTACCCAAACATCTTAAAAATATTATTTGTATCGCCTTACAACTTTCAGGTAATTGCAGCCAAGGACATTAAAAAACCATACCCTTATGCAATGCAGGGCGCTGACTTCAGAACTGAAACCACGGAGGAAGACCTCCAACTTGGTTACAAGTATAGTTATAAATCCATGGTTGATCATAGAAAAATCATGGGGCAGACCCCAAGATCTAGTTTGCGGGATAAGGTAAATAAAAATCAGTCCACATTTACCTTTCATTACTTATAAAATACGTAAATGTTTGATATCGTCCATAATTTAATGTCTTACTTTGTTTTAATTAGGGGAGAAACACTATCAAAAAAACCATTAGTAGTGGAAAACAGAGCATTGATAGTGCAACGTAGCCAGAAGATCATGGTGTTGCCCAATAACCCTATCTCAGTGGGGTGCAGCCCCAAGATGTTCTTGTGACTAAGGCCCATGACGATAAAATGGTTGTATATTAATCATATACTTAATAATTGTATACTTATAAATTTTGAAGTTTCAATGGAAGAGAATGTCATAGTTGATCCTCCTCGACCTAAAGATCAGGTGAACAAGCTGACAACCATTCCAATGGTACTGACTAGAGGACCAGGTAAATAATTACATTGCAAGGTTTTTTTTTAATATTAATGAACTACTTCAATGATATTTATAAATTGGCCATATAAATTTAATATTTTTTTTTTTTTTAGGTGATGTTCGCTCACAGAAGCATCCACATTGTGGGTACGAGACGAGACATACTCAACGTGAAAGGAATGAAACAACATCAACTGTTGAAGAGCACCCAGTGAACGAAGACATGGAGATGGATGAATTACTTAAGACCTGGAAAACACAAAAGAAGACTAAAAGAAATTGATGATGTGTAATAATTTTATAAGACAGATAGATGTACATTATATAGCTGAACATGTAATGATTCATATAATGCATTGAAATTATGGGTACTTTTTCATCTGATAATATACACAAGGCTATTTATATGGCTTGTATATATCTATGAATGTAATTTTGTTATACACTTAATGATAATTTTAGTTTCTCTTAGATTTGGTATATATTGATTCAATACTCCTTGGTTCTATTGGTTCTATTGGCCTTGACATATAATTTCTGCATCAATTCGTGGCTTCATGGATATCATCCTAGCGATTTGAAGGCATTGGTAAATGTGAAATTTAAGAGATTGAATTGTTCAAGTTTGGATTTAAATTTTACATGCTTGTTTGTTTGTGGGTTTCAAGGGTTCCAAACTTGTATCTCTTTGTCTTTTAAGAATGGTAATCTCTTTGTATTTTAATATATAACGTGGGAATCCAAGCAACACCTGGTGCCTTGTGCTTGGGATATGGAGTCTAGGCAACAAATAGAGCTTGAATACGCAATATGCAACTTCCAAAATCTTGTGACATGATATATGCAACTTTGAAAGTCTTGTGACATGTGGAAAGCATCTTTTCCAAGCAATGTGCAAACTTTAAACTTGGTGCAACTTGCAAAAATAATTTTTTGGGAAGATGCAATAAGAAGTTTTTGGAAGCTGTAAAAAGAACTTAAAAAATATTACAACTTGTGACATGCATTTTTAAAAATCTTGTGACATGCGACATCCATCTTTGAAAATGTTGTGACATGCAATATGCAACATGAAAAAAACATCCGTTCCATGCACGTGAAATTTGAACTTGGTTTGACTTATTAACTTTGAACTTGGTGTGACATGTGACATGCAAAACTTGAACTTGGTGTGACATGTGATATGTGAACTTTGAACTTTGTGTAACATGCAACATGCATCTTTTTGCAACTTGTGAAACACATATTTTAGTATTTTCACCATAACTTTTGAACCCAAAATTTGTTTTGTGTCATATTTGTACCATTGTAAAGGTCTTGTTAAGATATGAAACTTCATTGTTACAATGTGAATCATCTCAATCTTCATGTCTACAATATGTGGAGGGTTATTCAAGGTTTCAAGACTTTCTTCATATTTTCGTACTTTAATACTCTCATGGTCATGTTAATCCATATAGAGGTTCATGATATAAACATTCATTGTTATAATGTTGACATAAATCCAAATCTTCACTTTGTCGATTAGAGGGCATAATTTTGGCAACAATTTAATGTTTTTAGTTCCATGAAATTTCTTTTGTTTCTTCAACAACATTAAGGATTAAACATGAGGGGTTGGAAATGGCGATGTCAAACATTTTATAATATTTTTTCATAGCATTACCCTTCTATTCATTGTGTCTCACATGACAAAAAAACAAAATCACATTGCCATTGTCAATTTATATGTGGAGGGGTTTTCAAGGTTTCAATACTTTCTTCATATTGTCCTACTTTAATACTCTCATGGTCATGTTAATCCATATATAGGTTCATGATATAAACAGTCATTGTTATAATGTTGACATAAATTCCAATCTTCACTTTGTCGATTAGAGGGCACAATTTTGGC
>JASDQU010244161.1:55142-68229 GCA_032191745.1 Picea mariana | reverse complement strand
GACATAGCATGCTAGTATCTCATCTTCAATAACTTTTGTATAGGACACTAGTTGTTCTTTTAATTAAACTCCAATCAAACTTATATTCCATTAATTTAACATAAATGAGATGTCACACAATGACATAATGTTTACTCTAGAAACCCAAATGGGAAAAACAAATTTCAATGGTTACTCAATTCTCATTTTGAGAATCTTTGGTTACAATGTAAGTCATGGATCTTTGTGCATACTTTTCTCTTTGGCCAAAATACCCTTTGAGAGTCCTGTCACAAGGATGAATAGGAGCTCTTGGGGGTAATCGGAAGGCCAAGAGACCGACCTTTTAGTTCCCATTGCTCTCTCTCTTTTTTGCTCCTATTTTCATTTTTCTATTTTATTTTGTTTTACTTTTCTTTCTTTGTCTCATTTAATTTATAAAATTTTCATTGTCCTTTATTATATAACCTTAATTAATTTTTAAATTACACTTGTAGGTATTGATTCTTACAATCATTCCTATGTTCAGATCCATTTAAAATTAGGCCTCCCCATTGAGAGGATTTTTGTTCTCCAAAATATTAGAGGACCAATCTAGAACAATGTGCCATCTTTCTGTTTCTCTTGAACATGGATCTAACTATGAATGTCGGATTTTGTTGCTGGCTCGAGTTCTTGCTATGGATTTATCTCTAGTTCCTAGATTTCTTTTTCCTTCATTAAAAAAGTATCCTCATTGACTCTAAGCTCTAAGAAATATTAAGATCCAACTCTTCACTCAGAATTCATTCCCATCTTTAGAGTGCAAGTCTCTTTCATTTTTCAAAATTGGATACAATCTATCTTGGAAGTTAACGAATCTAAGTAGAATTTTGGTTTTATTGTTCAGTGTGAATCCAACAAGCTATGCTATCATGTATAAATTCCACACGAGGATGTGTGAATAACCTCCTTATACTAGGACCAATTGGTTCCTAGCATGGAAACAATTTTCTTATGTTGCACATGCTTACCAACACTCTATCCATGTAACAACTTCACTTGGATGAAATCCTTAGTGTGCAATCATAGCACCTTGTTTCACCCAAAATAGGGCAGGAATTTTGTGCTAGTATCATAAGTACAACAAAATGACTAATACCACCATTGTAAATTAGAGAACATTTCCTTGTGCTTAAAAACACCACTATTTTTAAATGCTTGGTTTTTAATTGTTTTCACTGTATATAGTTTTTATATGGTTTAATATTTCTTAGGGTATATTGCAGTTCAATATTGTGCTTGTTTTTTATTCCTGAATTGTTATAGATGTTTGAGAATTTTTTTTGCTCAGAAATCCTTTTATAATTGGCTCAAAAATTATTAATTTTTTTTTTTTCAAAAATCAATTTTTTTTTTCAAAAATCATTTTTTTTTTAAATAAATATATGTTGTCGCAAGAGCTACGACCTCAAGAAATCTTGTGACAAAATTTCTATACAAATTATGAAAAATTGTATAGCAATTTCGTCGCAAGATACCCTGTTCTCGTCACTCTTGCGACGATCCCTTTGATAGTTGATTCGTCACAAAATTTCTTTTGCTTGTCAATATTGTGACAATCTGCCTATATTGTCGGGTGTGTGACAATCTCCATTTATTTTCACTATTGCGATGATCTCTCTAACCTGTTGCTCATGCAAATATATCTCTACATTGTCTCATTTGCGATGATTTTCTTTGCTAGTCGCACTTGCGATGATTTCCCTCATTTGTCGCGCCTTCGACGAGTTCCCTACTTAGTCATTTTGGTGACAGTATTTATTCTTTGTCACTTTTTTGACAACTCCCTAGCGTTGTCTCTCTTGCGACATTGTGTCAGGTTCATCGCACGTACCACGTCACGTGAAGCGACATTTGGGAGACCCAAGATTCGTCGCAATATCCATAACATAACGTCGCAAGAGCGTCGAAATGAACCAAATTTGCTAGTGTGGCTTGATCCCCTAGTCTTGATTAATACTACACTAATTTCACATATCACAGGGTTGAAAAAAGTAGGAGAAGACCCCTCATTATTGTTCCACAAAATGGGAGAGAGAGCCCTCTCTGAAGCCATGAAAGAAAAATTTGACACATTCAGAGCAAAAAGGGGTCTAGATGTGAAGAGCATCAGTGATAAGGAGGTCAGGTTTATGATGTAGGTTTTGGCCTGTAAAATGTTGTGTAAATATCACAGAGACGAAGTGCCAGCAGGAATAATTTCATCAACGAAGAAATGTAAGGAAGGAGTTCAGTTGAACTAAGCGACCTTTTTAGTTAACCAATTTTTGCAAGATTGCAGGGAGGCCTAGGAGAAGGGCACGAAATTTCACTATGCATGGTTTCTAATCCTCATTTCCCTGGTCGAGTGGAAATATCCCGCATATTACCAATGTATGCGTACTTAAGGTTGCATCCCCTTGGTTGCTAGGTATGCCAACTTATGGCACACAACCATCAAGAGACAACACAATGACAACAACACCACTTTTTATACCTATTTGCAGTTCATTACTAAGGTAGTGGAGATGACACTATGCATACTAGAGGAATCATTCGTCCCATTCAAGGATATCGCATTATTCAGAGCAGCCATGCACCATTTATATGTTTAATCCAAAAAGGATCTTATGCGACAATGGTTTCCAACCAATTACTGGTTGACACTAGAAGACATGTACCTAATAATTAGTGAATGGGAGGACGATTAGAAGAATCCAATAGATATGCCATGGCCATTGGAAGAGGACGAAGACCAAGACAACGGTGCAGAAGAATAGGATCAGATGAATGGTGCAGGAAATCATTGTGACCAATCTAAAGTCCTTGACACATGACTCAAAATAAAATATAAGGAGCCAGAACAGACAAAAGGGGCGTAGAAGAAAGATAAGATGCAGCGAGAAAACCCGTTTTATATTTTAACCAATGATTCTCTGTCAAGGTTAAGGTGCTTGGAGGGTGGCTTCGGCCTATGGTTGGGTGACAAGGGTATTGTCAATGGTAAAATGAGCACAATATATCATATTCTAACAAAACAAACCCTAACATAACTTCTATCATCAAATTTGCGACCTTATAATGAACGGTCCCGATTTACTATGAAATTACAATATACATTTACAAGAAAATTTTTCCTTCGGGGGCCTGCTTTCCCCGGGAAAACATAGGGGGGGCAAGCCCCCCCCCTGTAACTCCCCCACGTGGACAGGTGTACAATCTTCTAGGGTGTAAAATATTCATGGGATATAAACACAACTGAAAACAAATACCTTTGAATCAGGAAGATAATCAGGCTCCACAACAAACAATATCCCACTTGGAGACTAATCTAAACAACTCCACTGCTATTGTATCTATTGGACTATGATCCTTCTTGGACCTAGAAAAATTATCATCTTCACCTTCATGATTGAAGACCAACTGAAACTGAGAAGGAACTCATTTTCTCCCTAGTTACTCCCTTTGTTAACATCTCTGCAAGATTTTGGCTAGTGTTTATCTTTTCCAATTTCAAATGTCCATCTTCCAAGATGGATCGTATGAAATGGTACCTAATATATTTATTCTTAGTATTCGAATGTAAGGTTGATTTATTTGCAAGATGAATGACACTCTCACTGTCATAGTACAACATGCTATTCTCCTTCTTCTTTCCCAATTCCTCCATAAACCTCTGTAACCAAATCATTTATTTATTATCCTTTGTAGAAACAACATACTCTACCTCTGTTTTTCAAAGTGAAACAACCTTTTGCAGTTTCAAAATCCAACTTACTACTATTCCACCTATAGTAAAAGCATACCCTGTGGTGCTCCTCCTGCTATCTTTATCACCTACCATATATGAATCAACATATCCCTATAGAACAATGTTTGAACCTCAAAAACATAATGCATGAGTAACAGTACCTTTCAAATACCTGAGAATCCACTTTACTACCTCCTAATGGTCTTTACCTGGATTGTTCATATATCTACTCACAACTCCCACTGCATGTGAAATATCTAGCCTTTGCAAACCATCACATACATAAAGCTGCCAACTGCTGATGAATAAGGGACCTTGGACATGTATTCTATATCCTCACATGTCTTGGGACACATTTATTTGGTTAATTTGAAGTGGTTGGAAAATGATGTACTAACTGGTTTTGCATTCTGTATTCTAAACCTCTCCGACACGTTCTTTATGTACTCACCCTAAGACAATGTCAAATTGTGATTTTTTCTATCTCTTGTTATTCTCATACCAAGGATTTTCTTTAAAGCGCCTAAATCCTTCATCGCAAAAGAAATAACTAATTTCTTCTTGAGCACATTTACATCCTGCATATTAGACCCTGCAACAAGCATGTTAACTACTTACAATAGCAAGATAATATAACTTCCATTTTCTAGTTTTTTAAAATAAACACAGTGATCAGAATGACATCTACTATAACCTTGTTCTATCATAAACCTGTCAAACTTCAAATACCACTACCTTGGAGCTTGATTTAGGCAATACAAGATTTCTGGCAATGAGCACAAGATTAGAAGTGTCGTGACCTCATCATCAAAGTCCACTTTTACATAACTTAGTTGATTAGTAACCATATTAAATTCATTTAAATGATCTTATTAGACCCACCTTCTAACATATTCATATTAAATAATCTCTTCATTAAAAATACCTTATTGGACGTCGAGGGTTTTTCATAAATTTTATCCAATGCGTCCATCAACTCCTTCGTTGTCTTTTATTTCAAAATATTGAAAGCCACCGACGCTGCCAGGCTTAGCCGTATCATTCCTAGTTCCTTTCTGTCAAGAACCTCCCATTCTCTGTCCTTCATAGTCATCGACTCCTTTTCTGTTCCACCCAATGGCAGGAATAGATCCTTTTGATATAAATAATATTCCATCTTCATCTTCCATAACTGGTAGTTTTTGCCGTTAAATTTCTCGACCCTAAACTTTGCATCTTTTTCCATTGCTTCCACTCGAACTAGGAATCCTCTTTCCCTGCGAGTTACCTTTCTCTTTGATACCAATTGTTAGAAAAAATAGGATCGTGGAGCAATAAAATAAAAACAAATGCATAAATAAAACACAAAAGATACAAAATACAACAGAGACATAGATATATGTGGTTCACCCAGTGTGGGCTATGTCCACCAAAGAAATTCCCAGGTCCTTCCTTTTTATTATCCAACAAATGAAGGGATACAACCTACAACACACCCGCTGTAACTTTCTCTTCTTTCTCTCATAGTATCCTCTCTCATAATACAATATTCGCAATAATTCCTAGCCACAATACAATTTCCCTCATAAAAGAGGGCCACCTTCTAGGGGGAAAAACCCCAACATAACTTCTACCGTTAGATATGTGACCTTGTAATGAACGATCCAGATTTACTATGAAACTACAATATACATTTACAAGGAAATTTTTCCTTCGAGGGCCCCCTTTCCCCCGGACCCCGTAGGGCGGGCAAGCCCCCCCTACAACTCCCTTGCATGGAGGGGAGTACAGTATTGTTGGGTGTAAAGTCTTCATGGGGTATAAACATGGCTGAAAACAAAGACCTCTGAATGAGGAAGATAATCAGGCTCCACAACCAACACAACTAATTTCTAATTTTTACTCACCTGTAATAAAAAATTAGAATTCCTCTTATCCCTACTTAGACTATTGGGCAACTCGTAGGACATATGCACCCTTTGATAGGTCGTATGCACCTTTAATTAGGCTGTACACCCTCACCTTGGGAGATATTTCGAATTGATGCAATTTAAAAGGGACAAAGAAGTTTTGATAGAGAAATGTCTACCAAGAGAAGTCGACCAAAGGGATGGGATTGGAGCAGTTGAATTGTAAATGGACGTTGGACCTAATTTCCCCGTTGTTTAGGTAAGCTCAATCAAAATCACAATAGTGAAAACAACCAACGTGAGGAAGTTGAATACTCATGGAGAATAGAGTCAACTGCTCACTATAAAAATAAAATTTCTCAAGTAGGACAATGTGTTAATCCAACCTAAGCGGTAGTGAGCTTATTCAATTAAAATGGAATCTCTTTTCCCAAAGGAAAAAAATGACGCCAAATGATTTTTACACAACAATGATAGAATCTACTCTCTTAGTGAAATTGATTGGCCTAGGGATCAAAGTCGACATGCTTAGATGGGATTGCACTTAGTTCAGAGAAACTCGAACCAACTTGAAGAGGATTCAATAAGATAAAATGAAGTCAAAAAATTACTATGAAGAATCAATTTTCTATGAAAGGAAGTCAAATTCATTGGTCGGAAGAGGAATCAATTTTACTAATGAAGAAATTGATTTTCCCCAGTGAATTAATTTTCCAATGAGCAGTGAGAAATATTTTTTCCAAGAATAATGTTGAACTAATAAAAATTGACACTCGTAAGGACGATTCTGCTACATATTGTCAACTAATTCTTTGTTGTCCTATCATCAATTGAATTGCATAATACTTATGAAAATCCAATTTTTTTCCAAAGAGAAAAATCATGTTATTAGATGCCATTGGGAAGAGTAATCAGACTACCAATGAACTAATGAAAACACCCATGTATGTTGAGTCATCCTTAAGTTATTCGTGATGTTGGTAAACATCCACAATATTCATTCTCACACATGTGGTTTGTGGGTGATAACCTCAATACACAACATATAAACATTCACTATTGTTGTCCATTCACACCACAATAAACAACAATTATCTTAGTGATTACATACATAGCTAGTTGTTGATGAACTAAAACAAATGGCGAGGAGAACATAAGCAACACTATCAAAGTTGATAAGACTTTTCTAGCTATTGGAAAAAATGAATCCAAAACCCAAATGCTAGAGCCAAGGCCAATACCAAAGTCAATGATCCAGATTTATGAGGGAATTAAATGAAACACATAAATATGATAGAAACAAAAACATACAATAATACTAAATTTCTATTAAAGAAAGAAATATGAGAGACTGTAAAGGAAAGTACAGAGTGAAATGAACTCTCTAGAATGGTGGTAACTTATCTCTGAGAAGAGATGTGATGGCTACATGCATTCACAAGAATGTTATTACAATGAGGCTCCAAAAACATTTTTAACATAAATAATAAATGAAAAAACCCTAAACATTGAAAACCTTAACCCTGATAGATGAAATGCCAAAAGGTTTGTGGGTCCCAATGGGGGTAGTTGATATGTCAACTTCCCGAGGGCATAACTTTTGCATGCGATCTATGTTTGGGGCGCTCAGTACCCCATCATAAAGGTATATTCGAGGAGTACATAGTTCATTCAATCTAACATTTTGTTTTTCTTACATTCTAGGCATTGTCGAGCCAAAAAATGTCGTTTAGGGCCTCAAAACAACCCCAGAAGTTTGGGACCCAAAAAACCCTAGAAAAATTGCCAAGATGGAAACTGTATTTTGAGCTAGTGAAATAAGTGGGAGGCCACATATGTCCACCTAGATCATTCCCCCTTCCCTAGGAAACAATGGTATCCAATGCATTGAGTTACCCCATCAAATGGGGAAACTTCTATTGAACTTGACGCTTGGTGAACCACTTTCCTTAGTGTAGTAGTTGCCCTGCTTTGACAACTTGATAGAGTTGGATATTCTATTGGCAGGTTCCATTAACCTATGTGTCGATAATTTGATCAATGGTTTCCTATTCTATGCAGTTAGGGTTGATATCTCTAGGTGTCAGTTGCTTAGCCACTTCTGATGTGTCCAATAGTGGTGGAAAATATGGCCGAAGGAGGTCCACATTGAATACTGGGTGCAAGCCAAGGAAGGGGGAATACTTAACTCAAAAACATTTTCACCCACAGCCTTGGTGATGGTGTAAGGTCCATAGTGAAGTGACCACAACTTCTTATGGGGTCTTGTAAGGCACTATTTTTGAAAATGTAATCAAACCTTGTTTCCTAGATGAAACTTGTGGGGAACCTGATGTTGATAATGACATTGCTTGTATTTAGCATTGGATTTCTGAAAAATATCATGGACTTGTTGGCAGATGTATTGAATTTATTCAATGAATTTAGTGGCTTTGTCGGCCTCAGATTGAGCATGGGAAGATTCTTCATGTGTGGATGCAAGGGGCAGTGCTACATCAATGGGGCCCAATGGTTGAAATCCCAAGCCCACTTGAAAATGGTTGTGGTTGGTCAAGCTATGGAGGCTTTTGTTGTAGTTGTTTTTGACATAAGGAAGGCTTTGATCCCATCTACGTAGATGCTTGGAGATATACATGCACCATATATGCATGATCATTCTATTGACGATCTATGTTTGTTTATCAGTCTAAGGGTGGAAAACAATGGATTTGAATTTTGGTGATCTTGGTGTCCAATAGTGGATAGAGGCTCGGCCAGAATGTGCTCAAGAATGTTCTCTCCTGATCTGATATGATGGTTTGTGGTAGTTTGAAGTGTACCCATACACACTTGAAGAATAGCTTGGCAGTGGCCTTGGTTGTGATACTCTTCTTGTAGGCGGTCAAAATAGCCATATTAGAGAATTGATCAACCACCATAAATACACATTCATTGCCATGCTTGGTTCATAGAAGACTTGACATGTAGTATGTCGAGATGGATTCCCAAGGCTTTTCAAGAGTAGGTAGAGGGGTGTACAGTCCTTGTTTTTTAATGGCTAGCTTGGCAATGGAGAAGACAGTATAGGATATGATATACTTACTAACATCTTGTCAAAGATTTAGGAAATATAAATACTTCTATAGTATTTCCACTGTCTTCTCCACACCAAAGTGTCTTGCTACCCGACTGTAGTGGACTTCCTAAATCAGCTTCGCATGCTCGCTTGAAGGAACACATAGATGACCTGGATGGCATAATAGTCCATAATAAAGATGAAAGTCGGCAATGGTCGTGCATGTTCTCAACATATGGTAGGTCGTAGCAAAGTTAAGATCATTTTTATAGAGTTGGGACCTCTCGGAGGTCTCATGCCCACAAAAGAGTCGAGCACCGTGGTTAGTGCTACAACTAGAGGTTGAATGAGGAAGTCAACGACATGATTAGTACTCCCTTTCTTATACTTAATGTTGAGGTGAAATTGTTGCAAGTATGTGGGCCACTTATGATGGAAATCATTTTTCAATTTACTTTGTGTCTACATGAATTGTAGAGGCTTGTGATCCTTATGGATGATTGTCTCGTTCCCTGGAATGTAATGCTTCCATTGGTGATAGGATTGTACGATGAAGTACCTTTCTTTGTCATAGGTGGGGTACTTAAAAACAACATATGAGAGTGTTTCACTACGATAGGCCATCAGATGACCATGTTGAGTGAGAATGACACCAACAACATAATTAGAAGCATCTGTCTCAATCTAAAATGGTTGTTGCGGATTGGGTAAGGCAAGCATCGGGGCTGAGGATAATCGATGTTTCAGATCATCAAAGGATTTCTATTGTAATCTACCCCACACTAATTTGGCTTTGCAACCACCCTTGGTCACTTGGCCAAGAGCCCATTTGATATGGGAGAACCCCAATACGAATCTGCAATAGAAGTTGGCTAGGCCTAAGAAGCTCTAAAGCTCAGTTAATGTTTTCGGGTCTTAGCAATCACGAATGACTTGGATCTTGGCTAGATCGACATGCACACCATGCTCATCTACAATGTATTTGAAATATTGGACCTTATTCATGCCAAAGTAACATTTATCTAAGTTAGCATATAAATTGTGTTGTCGTAGAGTGTGGAGGACCTGTTGAATGTGTTGCAAGTGTTCTACCCAACTCTTGTTTAAGATGATGATTTCATCCAAGTATACAACCAAAAAATAATTGGTGAAGGTTCGCAAGATGTCGTCCATCAACCTCATGAAATTTATTGGGGCATTCGTCAAGTCAAAGGGTATGACCAACCTCTCAAAAATGCCATCTTTAGACTTGAAAGCAGTCTTCCATACATTAGTATGTTTTGTGGGGACTTGATGGTAGCTAGACTTCAAATCAATCTTACTAAAGTACATGCCCCCCTTGAGCTAGTCAAGAAGGTATTTAATTCAAGGATTTGGGTATCGGTTCCTGACTGTGATTTTGTTCATAGCTTTGCAATCAATAAAGAGTCATAAAGTCCCCACTTTTTTTTTGTATGAGCATGATTGGACTTCCGCATGGTAAGGAGTTTGGTCAAATGTGCCCTTTGGAGAATCTCTTGAATTTGGTGCTTGATTTCCTCATTTTCCAAGAGAGAGCACCAATACAATGGCCCATTATGCAAAGGTGTTCCAGGGGTCATCTCAATTGAATGCTTGACTTGACAGTGTAGAGACACCTTAGTGGATGAGGTGAAGATGTCCCGATATTCCTCCACGAATTTGTCCACTTGATTCTACTACGTAGTAGAGCCCTATGTGGAGGCCATGGATATGGATGCAACCTTCCATTTACTCTAAGAGTGAATCATGAAGATGAAAAACTTTCTAGTATGGGAGATGACCTTCCTGCATGCTTAGCTAAGACCAAAGAAATTGTGGTAGGTGGAGCTACCTCTAGTATCTTGTACAATTGTCTTCCCACAATAACAATGACATTGCAAGGTCTAGACTCATATACAACATGATGTTTCCATATATATAGTTGGACTAAAAGAACATCACAAACTTCAAGTGGGGAAACATCACACAATACCTCACCTTTGAAAAGCGTGATGCCATAGGGTAGGTGACACTATTGGCTAATGCAGATATTTCTTCCTTGACTGAGACACCCAATGTTGTACGACTACATATGTGGTGTTTTCAACAAATTCAACCACTTGAAGGCCTTTTCTAAGATAAGGTTCTTTTGGCTTCCGCTATCAACAATAAAATGTAGCAGAGCACCCTTCACCCACGTCTACGAGTGAAAAAGGTACTCACCTTCCTCCGAATATTCTAGTTTGTTTGGTTGGATCTTGATGGTAGTGACTATGGCACTGGTTCTGCATCAATGATTTGCTTCATCTTGTCTAGATCTGAATCACAGACAAAGTCTAGATCTGACTCTGAGGCTTTCAACTCAGCCACCAATGACTACTTTGAGTGACATTCATCGGTGTTGTACCAGGGGATTTTATGGAACTCGTACCACTTCCCAGTGCTTTTCTTTGTTTTCCCATTACACTTCTTTGTTTGTGGCTTAGATTGGTTGTCCTGAGGTTGTCCACCCTTGATTTTTCCTTTGTTCTGCATGTTGGGGCTTCCTTTTCCGGACTCTTGTTGTGATGCATTCGTAGATCCAAACTCCTTCTTATTCCTTTGCTTAAAATTTTTCTCGATTTTGATAGCATATCAATAAGCGACTCCTAGCGATGAGATGTCTTGAAACTCCCATTTTTTTTTGGATGTACCTATGTAGAACCCCACCGGTATTTTAGAACTAGATGTTGCTCAGAGTCTCTGATTTCCAACTTGGTCCACAAGGTATGGGAGGTATTTGTGAACTTTGACACTGTTTGGTCCCTCTCTTGACGTAGTATGGTCCATCTCGTGTATTGGTCGTCATAGTTTCCAATATGGTAATATTTTTCCTTGATGACATCCATAAAAGAGTCCCATGTGAGATCGACCCCAAATATGTTAGACTCATCTATGGAGTTTCACTCACAGTAAGTCTCCCACCAATGATTGACATGGGGGATAGCCTTAAGGAGTGCAAAGGTAATTTTTTCCTTATTGGAAAATTTGTGGACATAGAAATAACCTTCTAGTATATTTAATCACTTTTCCAAAGCATCCGCATCTATTTGACCTTCAAAAATGGGAATATTGAAATTAACTTGTACCTTGAAGGGGGTGGTGCCTCCAAAGTGGTTGCTTCACGAAGATGCATATGTTGTTGTTGGCAGTTGTTGAAGTATTTGGGGGAAAATATCCATCGTTTCATTTCTTTGTTGCGTGAGGACTTCCACGAGCAACAACTTAATAGGATCTCCTACTCCCTCGTCTCTCTTTTCCTTTGCCATGGGAGACCATCGAGGTCAGCAAGGACGGTCTTCCAAAGGTTTGAACAGTTCGAGTCCCAATGCCTTATACCTTGACCTCATTGGGGACATGCACAGAGAAGCAGATAAAGAGTAGATCGCTCTGATATAACTAATCCAGATTTATGAGGGAATAAAATGAAACACAGAAATAGGACAAAAACAAAAAGATACAATAATATTCAATTTCTATTAAACAATGAAATATGCAGAGACTATAAAAGAAAACATAGAGTGAAATGAACTTGCTAGAATGGTGGTAGCTTCTCTATGAGAAAAGATGTGACAATGATGCATATTCACAAGAAGATGATTACAATGAGGCTCCAAAGGCCTTTTTAACATAAAGCATAAATGAGAAAACCCTAAACATCCAAAACCCTAACCTCGATAGATGAAACACCAAAAGGTGTGTGGGCCCCGATGGAGGTAGTTAATACATCAACTTCCCGAGGGTATAACTTTTGCATACGATTTCCGTTTGGGACACTCGGTACCTTGTCAGAAAGGTCTAGCCGAGGAGTACAAATTCTGTTCATCCTAGCATTTTCCTTTAGCAACATGTTAGACGTTGCCGAGCCAAAAAAATGCCATTTAGGGCCTCAAAATGGCTCTGAAAGTTTGGGACGAAAATCTGCCAAGACGAAAATTGTATTTTGAGCCAGTGGAATAGGTGGAGGGCCACCAATGTCCACCTTGATTAGTCAAAAAGTGAACCCATCCTTACATGCCGTTGGAGAGAAAGCAGTAAGAAAGTTACATTGAGAATTGCATTATACACAAAGCCCTTGAGATCAATTCTAAAAACAAAGCACTTGATATTGTATATAGTTAGAGACTTGACATTGATTGGCACATTGAGAATAGAGATTCGTTTTCCATTGCGTTGTCATCTTATTTCTTGTGCACATCTTACACAAAGAACATAAGCCTTGAAGTTCATTATATATCTAGAAGAGAGATAGGTTTTCATTTTCTACATAGTATCCATGTTAGTAAAGTGGGGTGGCTATGAGTCCCTAATTTACATATGAATGTCTCACAAGGACCTTCACGAGCACTTTTC
>JASDQU010244160.1:147367-174399 GCA_032191745.1 Picea mariana | reverse complement strand
GTTTATTAGTCATAATTAGTCATTATCTAGTCTCCTATAATTTAGGGGAGAATATTCCACCTGGAGAATATTCTCTTTCAGTTGACACTTCAGTTTGACTAGTTGAGTTGAGTTTAGATGTTGCATTGGTTTTGTCACCATGAAACATTGGGATCATCACCATGCTAATTCAACCTTGCCTTAGTATCATCACCAGAGTGGTGCATTAGCCTTGATTCCATAATTTAACTCCTCCCTATTCTTTGTTCAGTCAGTTAACTGAAGACTAGTTGACTAGTTAACTCAACTAGGTGGCAGTTCACTCTCGTAACTATTGGTGTGTGTCCAGATCACTCTAGACCACCACTATGGCGCATTGGTTATCCTCAAGTTGAAATCATTGAGTTATACAGAGTATATCATGTGTAAATTATTCATTAATCTTAACGGTTAATGAGAATTCTTCCATTATTTCTCTCCTTCTTCTTCTTTCTCCAATTCTCTCTGCAAATGTGTGTATTATTGTTTAGCTAGATCTATTCTATGCAGGTTCAACACATTTACAAGGACCACATATATATGAATGTACCAGTGCTAGACGTTATCTAGCCTTCCATCTTCTATTTGAGAAATTTTTCCTATGTTGTTTCCAAAAAATGCACCCTTCACATACTTCATCATCCATCTTGATATAAGAAATACCATTCACCATGTTATGCTTCCTTAACAACACCAAACTATGAAAAATCAAATGTATCGTCGTTAAATGCCAAAGCGTGCAATTCATTTCTTCTGTAACATTCAAACTGTGTGAGTTACTTGAATCAAAAGAAAGCTTAAAAATTATGTCTTCAATCATTTATCATCTTGCTACAACTACATTTTTATTTAACTTATCCATGATTAAGCACTCTTTATTATCAAACACTAATTTGTAGTTTTGATCCAACATATGTCCTGCATAAAGTAGGTTCTTCTTCAATGATGGTGTCAACAATGTGTCCTCTTCTTTCCATGCAATGCTGGAATTGCAAATGTACCTTTCCCTTTAACTTCAAAAACACTATCATCACCAAATATAACTTTATCAGAATAATTGTCATTTATTCTAGTAAACAACTTCTGAAATGACATGTGAGTTGAACATCCCGAATCAATATACCAAGCTTCACTTTCTTCATTATGTGCCATCAAACTTGATATGAATAACTTCTCATTCCTAGTTTCTTCAACAACTGTATTTGCACATTTATGTTCCATATCTCATAATTTTGCATAACAATATTTCTCAAGATGACCAAATTTATGATAATAATAACACTGTACTTCTCCATATATGTCTCTAGCTCCATCTTTGCCTCTTCCTCTTCCACGAGATCCTTCTCTACTTCTTCCTCTGAACTGACTTGGACTTCTTCCTCTGCCTCTTCAAGTGGATGCATTTCCTTGATAATTTTTTTATTGTTGTGGATGCCTATTTTGATTCTGATTCTGATATTGATCCTCGCTTCTTCCTCTTCCTCTATGCCTCGTGGAAAAATCATGTTCCATTTCCTCGGTTACATTACTTTCTTCAACATTTAGCAAATAACCACTCAATTCATCAATTTTCATTGTTTTTAAATATTTGGAAACTACAAAAGTGGTGGTGACCATCTGAAATTTCGTCAAAACACTTCTTAAAATTTTCTCAAGTAGTCTTCTTTCTAGAATATCTTCACCTAATGACCTCATCTTATTAACAAGATCTTTCATTTTTTGTGATATAGTCATGAATGGATTCATTATTGTGCATGTTTTCATTTTCAAATTTCCACCTTAATGTTTGCAATTTGGCTACAGCCACACCTTCATATGTGTTATTTAAGATATCCCGTGCTTGCTTGGATGATTATACAACACTAATTCTTGGAAATATAGTTTCTTCAATTGTGCTACTTATAAGAGAAAGTTATTCATTGTCCTTCTTTATAAGTTTCTTTAGAGATTGTTTTTCATCGGCATTCAATGCTTTAAATTCTTCATCAGAAGGCATAACATATCCATCAATTATAAGTTCTCATAAATCTTTAGTGATAAATATGGGTTGTATGTGTTTGCTCCAACAAAAATAATTTGTGCCAAGAAGCTTAGGTAACACAATATTGTTTGTCTCCATTTGAACAAAATGTACAAGACACCAAAAAGGAGCAAGACAGAACACACTCATTGTCCCACTTCAACCCGGGATGAAAACAATTGTTCTAAAAATGAGACTCAACCACCACCAAGTGAATCTTTTATTAATTTTATGAATACAAAGAGAGCTAAGAAAGATCGATAGTCGCCAAAATTACAAGCAAATATTTTCAAATACAATATCTCTCTTAAGTCACTCTCTCTTAATGCGAGGTGAAAAGGTTATATAAATAAATTCTAATTCTCACAAGTGAATCTCCTTCAGTACCTAATCCTTTTGAAGAGAGGGAAAAAGTAACTATTACAAAATTTGTGAGAAAGCTTTATAATAAAATATACCGATCACGTTTTTTAAAAACTACACCTCTCATATTAAATGCAAATTAAAAAACAAGTCTCATTATTTTCCAATAAGAACTTTTTTGACCTCCACAAATTTATTCCAATAAACAAATGAAAACCATGTGTGGAAAAGAAAATATATTTTCCATCGGGTTCTTTTAGTAATTTTGTCTCAATTGCATGTAACTTGATTATGATGTTGACTTGAACTTGTTGATGTCAAACTTGTAAGACTCAAGGGTTCTGACACTTCTCTCTCTTCTAATCTTCCCCTCTGTGGCATGAAGTTCAAAGTGCTTCTTGTTTGGATGTTAAATCATGCATGCATATCCTTCTCTGAGATCTATATGTAGGTCTAGATTTGCCCAGTTCGTACATTGTTGGACAGTACGTTGTTTGGAAAATCCATGGATGAATATCTTCGATCAAATGAAGAACCTCTCAGCTCCACGATCTCTCAACTTCGTGAACTCATCTTATCATCTCATGGGCTCTCAGTTTATACACACAACATAACGACATGAAGTCACTTTCCTCCTTAACCTACTCTGATACCAAATGAAGAATTACACACCAACAATAATGGAGCAAATAAATTTAACAATAATGCACACCCAGTTCAAGCTTTTTCATTACCATAACATGTATTTAAACATGTAGAAAAGATGTCTTGGGAAGTTATCGTCTCCTATAATCTCTCAACAATCACTCCTTAATTCACTCAACAAATTCGATCTCAATCTCACAAATATCTCTATGATATATGATTACATAAACAACTTTTAACAATAATTAAATCTAGAACATTACAAATGAATCATTATTCCAATAGTTTTTCATCTTGTATTTGTTTCCCTCATATTCATGCTCAAGCTCTCACATGTTAATCAGATTCCTATATTTAAAATCCATAACTAGAATCACATGATCTTTAATCTTTTCCAAGAGACTAAGATTAGATACATGCATCTTTCATGACATTTGTTTAGAGTAACGGATTATTCATAAGAGGCTAAGATCATAGATGATTGCTTCTAAGGAATTCCTTCTTTTCATTTCCTCATTTTTGAACAAGCCCAACTCTTTTTCATAGATTTGTTAGTAAAATGGAAAGTGGAAAGAATGTTAATTGTATAACATACTAGCAAGTATCGTCTTCCTTGTTAGCAAAGTCTATTCTTTATATGGTTGCAGTAACAAGGTTTCAAATCACTTCCTTTACAAGATACTTATGCTATTTCAAGTCCTCAAGAGAATCATGTCGAAACAGAAGATTATCTACATTTGGTCACAGAAGACATGAAACTCAAGAGCAGGTCCTCCAATTGGTAAAAATAGATGGAAACCTCAAGTGTGCCTTGGGAAACCCCATATTTCTTTGTCTAACTGCTTGATCCAGGTGGATATTGGTGGCCACCCACCTATTCCACTTGGACCCCCACCTTTGTTTCTTTCAGTTTTTCAGTTTCCTTAATTGTAGCAAAATTTACTATTTTTGGCAGTTTTTCGGGTCCTGAACTTCTGGAGCCGTTTTGAGGCCCTAAACGACGTTTTTTGGGCATCTACCATTCTAAGATATTATTGTGATATTTTCTACCAACAATTGTAGTCCTCGGATAGATATTTCTAACGATGTATCATATGCGTCAAACGGAGATAGTATGCCAAAGTTACGACCCCGGGAAATTGATGTACCAATTTACCCCAACGGAGCCCATATTATGGCGTTTCATCTCCTAGGGTTAGGTTTTTTGGATGTTTAGGGTTTCCCTTGTTTCTCAATAATAGATAGGCCTTCGAGCCTCGTGGGAACAGAGAGTTTAGAGGCTTGTAGCCACCACATCTCTTCTCAGAGATAAGCTTCCAGTGCCCTAGCTAGTTTATTTCTATTATGTCTGTAAACAAATTTAAGTTCTTTGATATTAATGAAATGAAGTGTTATTTCCGTTGTATCTTTGTATTCATGTTTATTTGTGTATTCTGTTGCGTTCCTGCATAAATCTGGATCACTGCTTCAACTTTGAAATGCATATGGGAAGCCCTTAATCTTGTTCCTTTTGACCAGACTCTTCTCTAATCAGATCTTGATCATCGTTGACTCCAGCATTTGGAATTAATACTTATTTTTCCCGAACCCCATCCAGATTTGATTATATCACCATGTACATTTTCTATTTATTTCATTTTTACCTTAGATCTAAATTTTATTGTATTTTATTATTTTACCGAAACCACGAACTACGGTTAGAACCTTGACCCATATTAGATTCTACCATTGGACATGAGCCATCAAACTTACATTATCAAGCTCTCCCCATCATGGAGTTAATTTACCATTTGCTCACAATTTATCCCAATATTTGAAACATGGTAGGCTATCGGATTCACCTATTTGGATTATCCCCATCAGGATTTCAATCTACCTTGTTTACAGTTTTTCCCAACACCTGGAACTCGCAAGCCTATTTGGTTGGCCTCTTCGGGATTTCCTCGTCGGCATGTCACATTGTGCTTTTCAATGGTATCTTTTGAGAAGAGCTTACCGCAAACCTATTGGGCTCATCCCTTCAAAATTTCCTCATCGGAATGATATTTTACCACGCCTACAATTTTTCCTGATACCTAAACCCTGCAAGCCTATCAGGCTTGCCTCTTCAAGATTTCCCTTTTGAATTTCCAAGATAACTCTTTTCATTGATGTTCATGAAGCCTATAGCATGAAATTATATTAGCATCACCTCATCAAGTTGGCATATTGCACATTCTTATCTGACCATCGAATTCTGAAGTCGATTGAACTTTCATTGTCGGGTTTGACTCATTGGACTTCCTCCATTGGGTTTTACCATCAGATTAAGTTTCTGCAATCAATTTTGCACCATATATTGATTTTTAAAACTTGTCGACCATCGGATTTATTATTTTATTATTTTAATCTTGGTTTATTTCTATTGTGGGTATGGTCAAAACATTAACACACGCTCAAAACTCTATACCTCTCCTAAATCCACATACAAATTGCATTGCTAGGATTAAACAATATAAACCCTTTATCATCAAACTCCCTAATGCATATGGGATAAATGCATGAACTCCCAGATGTCAGTTGAGATTCACTTCAAAACCATATCAATTATTGTTGAGTGCTAACTTCAAAGGGCCATATCTCTAGTTCCATGTGGTTAAATCAGGCGTGGGATGGCTCGTTGGAAAGTTCGAGCAGTGAAAAACATGTTGGAAGAATCATTTTTTCTAGGTTGACAACAAAACGCCCCAAAATTTTGAGAAAAGAAGAGGAATGCATGAAGAGGTGAATAGTCCAAATAAAAACACAGACGTTGAGAAATGAAGAATCTAGAAAGGGTAATCACTATAACTACACAAGACAAAGAAAAAATGAAGAGTCTAGAAGAGGTATAGTTTTTTTTACGCTTGAATCCGTCGGGACTAAAACGACAACCTCGTGAGGACATTAGTCCCCCTTCATTTTTAGAGAGGTGGTTCTCCTCTTTGGCTAAAATATATATCTTTGAATATCTTGGATTATGGAGAGTGCTAGGCAGCAAACCCCAAATCTTTATTGCTTGGATTTATATGAAAATGGTTCTTCAATAACCCAATATGATCTTTATGTGCAGCAAAAGTATTTTTACAATAATAAAATATTGAATGAGGGCTTCAACATCATAATTAAATTTTGATCAACATCACACACAATCTTCTTAATAGTATATAAACGCATCCATATCTTCTTCATGAGAAATAGGAGAGAATGATTTGATCATCTCAAAGAATTTTAATAGAGTACTAAAATTAGTAATAAAAGATAAATTGATAAGTCAACCTCAAATATCTCATACTTAAAACTCAAAGTTACAAGATACAATCAAGATCAACCCCGAAGCAATTCTTTGTGGATTTTATTCATGAGAAATTTTCTTCATTACCTAAACTTTGACGGCCATGTATGTGGCTGAAAATACTCCATGTCATACAAGAAAATCCTGTAGAAGAATACAAGAAAAACACTCAACAACTCAGTTGTGTGCCCAACTCTGAGATTCAAGCATAAAGCTATGAGAAGTGGTGTAGAAGAATAGAAAGAATGGAGAAGATGGATATTTATTTATTTTGATCAGAAGCTTTATTGTGTATCCATGGTTGTACCTTCTTCTTCATATGATCTTTTGCCCTGCCTCTCTACCAATATTGATTATTGGAACATTTGATGAAACCTCTCTTCTCTTTTTAAGAAGAGATTTTCTAACTACTCAAGTAGTTAGGGTTTTCTTCCTCTCTTGAAATTCTCGTACAAGTTTCTTCTTGAAAAATTCCATTTAATTAATTCCTCATTAATTCCTCATTAATTAAATTATATCATCAATATATACATATCTAAAATGGATCCCTTTCTAGTCCTCAAGGTGTAGGAAATTCGGTGATGGATTTTGATGTTAAGGCACTCGATGTTAAAGTCAGCGGTTCGAAACCTGCGGGGATAAAAAATCCAGCCATGTGAAGGGTCGGTGCGGCTTAGGCCGGGTGCGATCCTCGAGTGATTTTGACAGCTTAGATGCCCTTGATTCATGGTTTCTCATCCATAGGCAAGTCCCATAGGTCACGGACAAACTAGCAAAAAAAAAAAATTGATCCCTTTCCCTTTTTAATAAAAGTTTTTAAATAAACTTTTATTTTCACAATTTCATTAATTTTCCATTTAAAATAGGAGCACTATTTTTAATTTTCTAGGAACGATAATCAATTTTTTAGCCATATAAATCACTTCTTATGTTATCTTCATCATCTTATATCTCCAACAATATAAATTTTGCACAAATCTATCACCTGGATCTCAAGATATGAGGTCATGAAGTTGAGTTGTCACGCAAGCCCATTAAAAATGCAACTTACTGATATTTTGATTTCTGAGAAAAATGTATCAATTTTCAGCACTTCAAACATATACCACCATATTCTACATTGAAATACCTTTCCAATGGTATAAAGTTTGTGTGATTCCAACCCCCAGAGCTCAAGTTATGGCCTTCACAAGATCAACGCTCAGCCACCGCCAATCAAAATTGATGGGAAAATGTAGGCCTTTGGATGAATTTAATGCTTACCTTCATAAAATTCGAATTTTTGGTTTAAAATTCTATCCCACATGCATTGGGATATTATATTCTTCATGATATATAATACTAAGTGTTTTATACACTTAGGAAGAAACACGAAAAGAGAAGAAATTATGGAGCTTGGAGGATTCAGACCTTAGAAAATTGTCAAATAAAATAATAATATTTTGGAATATTTTCATCGTCCACCTCATGCCATGTCATCAATGAGTCACACCCATGTGTCATCATGAGAATGGTCCACATCATCACAATGTTTCATCACATGGTTTGCTTCCATGTGTCATGATTCTCATCTTACCACGTGTCATCATTTGATTAGTTGCCATGTTTGTAATGTCCCCCACCTCTTGATGAAGAGGTTTGGGAAGACTTAGTGGTCTAGGCATCCCCACTAGACCATAGTCTCACACAAAGGGGAAAATTCAACCAAACTAATGTTATATTTTTAAGTTGACTTAATGAAAAGGTAAAAAGGGTTAAAGAGGTAACTCAATGAAGGAATAGAGCGTTGGAGGTTGAGTTAGGAGTTGAACCTAGGGGTTAACTTAACTCAATAGGGAAACAGAAAAAAGTATAAAGAGAAGGCTAGGGCGCACCTCTCATTTCATCTTGGATATTTGGTATTTGCTTTTTGATGCTCTTGAGTATACAGTTTTGAGGGTTTTGATATTACAAACCCTAGAGAACAACTCAGTGGTGAAATATTCCACTCACCTTGTTCCAAGCTTGGTCTTAGGGATGAAATATTCCACCCACACCATTCTACATCCATCATCTATTCGGGAGGATTAGTAGGATCGTACCAGTTAGGGTTTTCTAGCAAGGGCGCATCATTTGAGGAAGAACAGTTCGATCCAACCTATTGAGGAAGCTTTGGGAGAATTCAGCATTAGGGTTTTTCTTGTAGGCCCTTACTCATCAATTTGGAGGCTTCCTTGAGGATTTATCACGTCCCTATCATTGTCTGCAGGTTGGGATGGCTTTAGGAGAGAGAGGACGAATTGGTAATTCAGTGATTTGCAAATCTAGGAGGCTATACCTCAGATATGACCTTGAAACTTCTTACAGGGGTTTGTGACTACCCGGTCTATCATCCTAGAGAGTTTTAGTTGATTCAGAGACCTTATTCAGCTAGGCCGAATTATTGGCCATATTCAGGGTTTCAGGAGGGCCATACCAATTTGGGGTTTCTGCAGTTGGAGGAGGAGGCATCAGTATTTGGGCTCCATACTTCAAGAGGAGGCTATTATTGCCCTGATCTATCACTTGGAGGAGTTTGGCAGCATTTGGGAGTCTTCATATTCAGGAGGGTCGAACCCTTAGTATCCATTGTCTTCAGCAGGCTGTACCAGCAGCTTGAGGGTTAGGCTAAACCCTAGTTTTGTATTGGAGCGATCATCTTATATTGCAGCCTTTGGGAGGCTTACTTTGTATCTCTGGAAGCATTTTGTATACAGCTCATATTATTGTCTTGAAGCCATCTGAAGCTATTCCATATCTACTTCTCTATTGTATCAAGTGCTTGCTTTCTTATAATAAAGTTCAGATCTTGTTTGTGGTTCCTATCTTGTGTATTTTTGAGATCTTCATATGTTGAAATGCTTAATGTATAAATGTGGTTGAATAACTGAATAAACCCTAAGGCCGAAATGTTCATGGCCAACCTGCATACACAATAGTAAACAATCAAATCAGTGGTTAGTTAGTGTTTCCAAGCAAAAAATTGGCTTGGGAACATTACAATGTCATTGCCATGTGTAACCACTTAACATTTTCCACATGTCACCATGTGGTTGGTTGCCATATATCATGACCTCATTCATTTCCGTGTGTCATATTCTCATTCGTTGGTTTTCATGCCTTGGAATAGCTTTGAGAATTTGGCTAAATATGGGAGAGGGGATGAGGGAGAGGTGGGTTGGAGGGTTTGTGGGTTCGTGGGGGTGAGGGAAGGGACGTGAGTGAAGTTAACCATGAAATTTTCGTGAACCTACCAACCAGTGAACCCACGGTTGGACGAGTGATCCAAAGAAACTAAGTATAGAAAGGCGGTAGATCAGACTCGCGAGCATCAGAAGAATGAGACATTTGGGAACCCGAGATCCACAATGAGAATAAATTTAAGTGATGGTTGAATTGTATAACACGTAAGTTGAAGTGCAATGTGAAGTTTGCAGAAAAGGGAAGGATGGGGGATCGAACCCGTGAAACTAAAAAAATGGCTAAGTGTTCAAACAGATTTATGAGATAAGCAAGTGGGTGGAAAAGAAGGACCGCCAACCCATGAACTTGTGAATTCATAAAACATTCTAAGTCTTAAATTTTTGAATGAGAAGAGAGGTAAGGGGAGGAAAGTAGGCGTCGAAGGTAGAGAGTGTAATATGTATATAGCGGGTTAGCAAGTGAGGGAGTGTGAGAAGATAAGGGAATTTATGAGTCTGCCAACCCACAAACCTGATGAGGAGATGAAGGAAGAGTCCCAAAAACGTCTAAGTGTAGAGACTAGTGGAGCATATGGAGAAGAATGGTGAAAAGAGAAAAATGGTTAAGTGTGGAGATGGAAGGTGAGGGAAATAAGTGATGAGAATACTTAACCAAAATTCGAAAAAATATAGAAGAACATAATACTTAGAAAGATTCTTCAAAATTGGATTTCTAGACCAGATCTTGAATAACTTAAGAATATGGAAACAGATTTATGATCAAAAAAATATGTGGCGAAGCTGAGACTGAGAGCTGCAGAATGAACTTATAAAAGTTCAAAAATTTCTTCTTTTGATATCAAGTCTTTTATGAATCCAAGGAGTGGGAAAATATAGATGACAAAATTTTTCTCAACAACTGGCTCCAATTGCGGAACAATGACCCCATGTGGGTTGCTGAGAACACCATAATCTCAAGACCAGTTACCTTCTCCATTGGGCTATGGAGTCATCTTCAAATTGAACTCTTGTAATTCTTCTTCTTTCATGGAGTTATCGTCAAACTTCAATATAAATAGTGCCTTATTATGCAAAATTGAACTGAAGAAACAAAGTATGTACATACATGATCTACCTACCCTAACTTACTTGAAAGAAAGGGGCACCTTAGGTGTAGGCAGATTTCCAATGGAGTCATTCAAGCATTGATCTGATTTGTGGAATGAACTCCAAAATTCTGATATATGTTGGGACTTGTACCAATGAGTCAGGAGCACTCTCAATATGTACTGGAGAAAGATTATACCAAGTATGGTGAAGATTTGATTGTGTTGTTTGGCCAACAATGCTCTGGAACCATAATTCAATAAAATCAATAATTGGCTGAGGATTTTTCGACATAAGAATGCATTCATCCTTTTCTTTATTTACAACCAATTCCAAGGTTCTTGATTCATCAAAAATCTCTTGAAAAGATTCTTCTTTCTTGTAAAGGTGATCTTGTTCATCATTCTTCTCAAGATTGATTTCTTCCATCAATTCTTCTTGCTATAAGTTGTCTTGTGATGTTTCATCATCTATTACAAGGTTGAAATCTTCTTGTGTATTTGGTGGAGGCTCCTCAATTTCATTTTCAAATTTGTTGCTCGAAATGTCTTCATATGGAGTATATAGGAGACTGAAATTTTCTTCTTGTAATTTGGAATTTTCATCTTCCTTTTCAGCAACATGACTTGACTTAGAAATTTCATTCACTCTTTGATTAGATTCTTCCTTAAAATTGGTGACTTTGTTATCTTGCTTCCATATGGGAGAGGATGGGTGGGCAGCAACATTTAAAACATCAACAAAAACATATGAATGCACTTTTGGGATGAACTTTTCTACAAATGAAACTTCTAACACATCCCAGCTAGTAATGGAGTTAGGCATTAATGAACTATAACATTCAAGAGCATCCTCTCATAGAGTTTGTAGGAATAATATACATGTAACATTGTCTTCAGTGAGGTTGAAATCATAACGTGTACCTTTAAAATTAATCAAGTGTTGCTCTGCATCTTTTGAAGCATCCCCAAAGAATGTAGAAAAAATTTCGATAGGAATATTGGGCATTTTAAAGTCTATTTCTGGTAGATTTAAAGGGGTATTATGAAATCGCCTCCTTCTTTGAGTATTTCTCTCTTTTGTTGAGTCTTGCAAATCCATTGATGGGCTTGATGAAGAATATAAAGAAACATTATGACATGAACGAAACATTTCATTTTGAATTTTTTCAATGGAACTTCCAGGGAGTTCATTCTCCCGAATCTTTGGTGCTTCTCGTTTCTTTTTGAAATTACAAAAAATGTGAGTCATGCTTAAAATAAGAAGCAATTTTCTTGAATCTTCTTCTAGAAAATTTGAGCCATTGATATTTATGGTTCCTCAAATATCTTGAAAATAAACCAGTCCCCAATATGCTCGCCAAAAATATTGACTCTTGAATTCGTCAGGACCAAAATGACAACCTCATGAGCACATTAGTCCCCCTTCATTTTTAGAGAGGTGGTTCTCCTCTTTGGATAAAATATATATCTTTGAATATCTTGGATTAGGGAGAGTGATAGGTATCAAACCCCAAATTTTATTGCTTGGATTTATATGAAAATGGCTCTTCAATAACCCAATATGATTTTTATGTGCAGCAAAAGTCTTTTTACAATATGAAAATATTGAAGGATGGATTCAACATCAGAATTAAATTGTGATCAACATCACACACAATCTTCTTAATAGTATATAAATGCATCCATATCTTCTTCATGAGAAATAGGAGAAAATGATTTGATCATCTCAAAGAATTTTAATAGAGTACTGCAATTAGTAATAAAAGAGAAATTGATAAGTCCCCCAGATGGGGTGTCACTGAGAACATCACGCCCTTCGACAGGCGGTAGGACACCTGGCCTCAATCCACTCAGAGTATTTCCACCGAACACCGCACTCTCACCCTCCAATGCCAGCATTTAACACCATGCATTCAATTCTCAGAGCTGCGTACCCCCATTATCGCCCTCGCACAACTCTAGTTATGGTGATGGTGCTCTAGGATGAAGAAGAATTTAATGTGATGGGTTGGCCTCCCAACCAGTCCCATCGCAAGCTCTGGCTCCACGGGTTTTATTTCGTGCCTTTGGTTTCTTTTGTTCATTCTCACACCTCGGCCCTAGCTCCTCGCAGCCTCAACTCTGGTTTTCTCCATCTATGGTTCATGTCCATCCCTCCTCTCCTGTTTTTCTTCCTGATGCCAAGGCAAAGAAGAAAATCTAAGCGAGGGGCAGTGTGGTATAACTCGTGGGGGCGAGGATGGAAAGCTACTCAAAACTTTCCTTAGACTCCAGATCGTGCCTCCACTCCAGATCTCCCTCTTTCCTCCTCATGGGAATGTAGAGTGGAGTGGTTTGATAGCGTGGGAAATTCCCTTGGCTTCGCGCCTAAGCTCAGCCCGGAACCACCGCCCATACACCACCCTCCCTCCTGCATGCCCTCTATGTCCTCTCTCCCTAGCCTGACTACCCCCCTCACTTATTCCTCCTCCCCTCTCCCTTCTTCCACCTTCCCACACTCTTCTTCCGATGTTCCACCACCTCTTTCACCTCCTCTTCCGCCCCCGCCCTCTTGTGCTCGATGCGACGGGTTTATGAAGTTGTAGAATTCTCTGGAAATGACCCAGAACTCGGTCTTTGAAATCAAGCGCGACATGGCGGAGCTGCTGAACAGAGATGAACGTAAGGAGTGCTTGGAGACTCTCCTATGTGCTCTCCTGCACAACACTCCGGACACAGGGACTCCAGCCACAGACATTGTGAATGATTCTCAGAAGGAATTGAAGCCAGGCCCAAGCTCCAGATGAAATCGGTGTTCACAGGTTTTCTTGGTTTTTTTATGTCTTTAGACGGTTTATTTCTCTAGGTTCTAGCCCTGCGAGGCACCTTAGTTTCTAGACTTAGCACAACAACTTGTCACAGGACTTTTTTCTCTCCTTTTACTGCAATTGTGAACTGTTTGGACATTTGTAAACTGTATGGACATGTGGCAGCATTGGTTTCCTATCTGGGCATTACTTCCACTGTCTCATTGTTCACCCTGACAGCTGTAATTTTTTTACTCCAGAAGGTTTAAATATATATATCTAACTTACACAAAAAAAAGAGAAATTGATAAGTCAACCTCAAATATCTCATATTTAAAACTCAAAGTTATAAGATACAGTCAAGATCAACCCCGAAGCAATTCTTTATGGAGTTTATTCATGAGAAATTTTATTCATTACCAAAAATTTGACAGCCATGTATGTGGCTGCAAATACTCCATTATCATACAAGAAAATTCTATAGAATAATACAAGAAAAACACTCAACAACTCAGCCTTGTGCCCAACTCCAAGCATAAAGCTATGAGAAGTGGTGTAGAAGAATAGAAAGAATGCAGAAGATGAAGATTTCTTTCTTTTGATCAGAAGCTTGATTTTGTATCCATGGTTGTACCTTCTTATTCCTCTGATCTTCTGCCCTGTCCCTCTCACAATAATGATTATTGGAACATTTGATAAAGCCTCTCTTATCTTTTTAAGAAGAGATTTTCTAACAATTTGAGTAGTTAGGGTTTTCTTCCTCTCTTGAAATTCCCGTACAAGTTTCTTCTTGAAACGTTACATTTAATTAGTGCCTCACTAATTTCTCATTAATGAAATGATATCATCAATATTTACATATCTAAAATGGATCCCTTTCCCTAATTAATAAAAAATTTTAAATAAACTTTTATTTTCACAATTTAATTAATTTCCCATTTAAAATAGGAGGACTGTGTTTTAATTTGTTGGGAATGATAATCAATTTTTTATCCATGTAAATAACTTCTTATGTGATCTTCATTGTCTTATCTTTCGAACATTATAAATTTTGCGCAAATCTGTCACCCAGATTTCAAGATATGAGGTTGTGAAGTTGAGTTGTCATGCAGGCCCATTAAAAATGAAACTTACTGATATTTTAATTTTTGAGAAAAATGTATCAACTTTCAGCACTTGAAACATATACCACCACATTTTAGGTCAAAATACCTTTCCAACGGTATAAATTTTGCCTGATTCTGACACCTGAAGCTCAAGTTATGGCCTCCGTAAGATCAACACTTAGTCATCGTTGATCAAAATTGATGGAAAAATGTGGGCCCTTGGATGAATTTTGTTCTTCCCTTCATAAAATTCAAATTTTTGGTTTAAAATTCTATCCCACATGCATTGGGATATTATATTATTCATGATATATAATACTAAGTGTTTGATACAATTAGCAAGAAACACGAGAAGAGAAGAAATTATGGAGCTTGGAGGATTCGGCCCTTGGAAAATTGTCGAATAAAATAATAATATTTTGGAATCACGTCATCGTCCACCTTATGCCATGTCATCAATGAGTCACGCCCACATTTCATCACGGGAATGATCCACATCATCACCACGTGTCATCACATGGTTTGCTGCCATGTGTCACAATTCTCATCTTACCATGTGTCATCATTTGATTGGTTTCCATGTCACTGCCATGTGTAACCAATTAACATTTTCCATGTGTCACCACGTGGTTGGTTTTCATATGTCATGACCTCGTTCATTTCCATGTGTCATATTCTCATTCGTTGGTTTTCATGCCTTGGAATAACTTTGAGAATTTGGCTAAGTATGGGAGATGGGACAAGAGGGGATGAGGGAGAGGCAGGTTGGAGGGTTTACGGGTTCGTAGGGATGAAGGAAGGGAGGTGAGTAAAGTCAACCATGAAATTTTCATGAACCTGCCAACCCGCGAACCTGCGGTTGGATGAGTGATCCAAAGAAACTAAGTATAGAAGGGCGATCGATCAGACTCGCGAGCATTAGAAGAATGGGACATTTGGGAACCCAGAATCCTCAATGAGAATAAAAGTTAAGTGATGGTCGAAGTGTAGAACACAGAAGTTGAAGTGCAATGTGAAGGCTATTGAAAAGGGAAGGATGAGGGCTCGAACCCGTGAAACTGAAAAAATGGCCAAGTGTTAAAACGGATTTATGAGATAAGCAAGTGGGTGGAAATGAAGGATTGTCAACCCGTGAACCTACAAGTTCGGAGGTAGAGAGTGTAATATGTAGATAGTGGGTTGGCAAGTGAGGGAGTGTGTGAAGATAAGGGAATGTATGAGTACGCCAACCCATGAACCCAATGAGGAGATGAAGGAAGAGTCCCAAAAATGTCTAAGTGTAGAGACTAGTGGAGCATATGGAGAAGAGTGGTGAAAAGATAAAAAAAGGTTAAGTACGGAGATGGAAGGTGAGGGAAATAAGTGATGAGAATACTTAGGCAAAATTCGAAAAAAGATATAAGAACATAATACTTAGAAAGGTTCTTCAAAATTGGATCTCTGGACCAGATCTTTAATAACTTAAGCATACGGAAACGGATTTCTGATCCGAAAAATGCATGGTGAAGTTAAGACTGAGGGATGCAGAATGAACTTATAAAAGTTCAAAAATTTCTTCTTTTGATATCAAGGATTTTATGAATTCAAGGAGTGGGAAAATATAGAAGACCAAATTTTGGTCAACAGGTTTCAAGGGTAGTGATTGGAAAAACACTATGAATGCAATTTCGCCCCAGTCAAGGAATGGGGGGTTGGATAACCCAAAATTGGGTCTTGTATAATTCTTTATCAGACTTAAGAATGAATTTGAAAGCTCTTGGATTTTTCTTGTACCTCTATCTGAGGAACTCTTTCTAAATATCAAATATAGGGGAAATTAATTCATGGTCAGTTTATGCAATTGTGCACGATTGTTGATTTTTTTTCTGCAATGTTATTAATTTGTTACTTTTGTCAGTCGGCTCTGTAGGAAATGATTATGAATGGATTATGAACTCTATTGTAGGGACATATTCATTGTCATCTATATGTGTATAGATATGCTAGTATGGTTTCTTATTGACAAATATGAAATCTTTTTGTTTCCATAAGTAGAATTATATGCCTACAATTTATCTTTGTTACTGTTAGAATATGGTTGCATTTGCATAGTAGAATAGGACTGCATTTAGGATGTAGTCCAATTAAAATGCGTAAGTCTTTCTTCAGAGAGAAATCCATTTAGTCAGTGGAAATTAGGCCTGCATATCAATGGATATTGCCATACCAAACAAGAGTAGGTCCAATTGGGACCCGTCATCACCCAATCCTCCCCCATGTTGGCATGGGGCATTTTTTCCCACGTTAACACCTATGTGAACCCATGTTTGGTATCCCTACAAATTACAAGAGAATCCCATAATTATGTGGTTGGTAAGAGCTTGTGGAAGTTATGGATTTGTTGCTAAAAACGTGAGGAAATGGGTTGGATATTAAAGGAGAACCATGGTTGCAATGTCCATGTTGGAAGTGTTGTATTCTTTGCAAGTATAGATTGTACATCCCAACGCGTTTTTAAAAAAGTGGCTCCTTATATTTTGGAGGTTGTTATTGGTGTATTTATGGGTTTTGGGGTTAGTTTCATCCCATAGTCTCATATCCATTATAATCTAATACCACTTGGTGGATTATGGTTAATTGATGTTGCAAAATACCTAAATATTGTATGATGAACGATTAAGTTAATACAATGAGAAACATGTGTGGCTTTGAGTTTGTTGTTTTTCATGATTAAGGGTTTTCGGGGTAAATATCTATGTGTATTATGTATATGTGCCATTTTTTCTTTCTTTTTGAATATTATACTAGTATTGTCTTTCTTGAATAGGTTTCTCAAACTCTTCAATCCACAATATCTTAAGCAAACAACATCAAACCTACAACTTTGATATTATTGCTCATTCATTGTTTTGGGTCTAAGTGTTTCTCTTCCAGTTTATTCCTAGAAAGCAAGCAATAGTTTGGTCTCTTTTTTCCTACTTTATTGAGCACAAAAAGAAATGATGTTCCCTTGTGATCTGTAGGGTAGTGGAAGAGAGTTGTACTATTGGATGAGGTGGAGTTCTCTATAGTGAGCATATTGGTTGATTCATGAGAACAATGGGTTGAGCCAATAGGATTGGAGCCATGTATGAGCTTCTTTAACCCTAGTGGTGCCATTTTCTAGCTTGGTGGTTCCATCCATAGTTATTTTCTTCAGTTGAGTGGTGAATTCCTCCTTTGTAACCATTTTGGCGTAATTCGTTCGATTACGTATAAGTCTTTGAAGAGATTATATCGAGACCTGTGTGAATTTTTCATAATCCATACGAACATTTCGAACTACAAAGTTTATTCCATCATCAGGATAAAGACATATCAAGGGATAAAGAGAGAAAGAGGCAGTCCCTAAATACAAATAATGCTCTGATAGTAAGTTGAGGTCGGTTAGTTGCCTAATTAAATAATGCACATCAACGAGTAACCTCAAGTAGTGACTTGATTGATATTTATGGTTAATTTATAAGTGCATATTCATCTTTGTATGTAATTTTTTTGGTTTGTGATATGTCATGTGATTCGATGAATCCCACTATTAATGTGTGAATTATGTTAAGGAATCTTTATTTGGATGAGATTGATAATAATCTCGTATGAATAGTACAAGTGGTTAAATCCTTATTGAGAAAATGCCAAAAATTTCATATGCATAGTGTGTTGATGAATAATAAGTTGTTGAATTTTGTATGGGCAAAGAAATTTCTCCTACTAATCATGAGGTCTTCACTCAATGAACTTGTGGCATAGCACAAGCATTCATTCTCCAAAAATTTTTTGTTGAACTCCCCTCCCAATACATATTTTCAATAATTAAAAACCCTTATTTTTACTATATATCCCCTATTTTTACCAAGTATCCCTTTTTATACCCCCAATACCTATAAACCCCCTTGTACCCCACATCCCCCCCCCCTCCGCCTAATACCTACAATATATTGACTCTATTTTTCACAATTTTAAAACCCCCTTTATGAATGAACGTGATAAGATATTGGTCAACAAGGTGAATCCCTTGTACTACTAATGCACTTGAAATGGTGAAGCTTGAGGCTCGTGATGAGAATGTGTAATACATGATCAATTATATTTTGGTTGATCATATCATTTCACAAATTAGGGACCTAAAGAGTTCACATGATATATGGACCATGTTGCAGAATCTATGTGAGATTTTGATTAAGTCAAGAGTACAACCAATTGTATGTTTTGAAGCTTGGTAACAATGAGAATATTGTTGATTAAATGACCCACATACATGATGTGAACAACCACTCGTTGTTGTTTGTAATATTATGGATCCAATGGATTTGGTTGCTTTGATAATCAATGGGTTGACTAAAGTGTTTCAACATTTTGTGACCCTCATAAATGTTTCAAGAAATATCGGAGTTGTTACACTTGAGAGCTTGGTGGAATGTTACTCAATGAAAATCAGCATCCAAATTAGTTCATAAATAAGAATTTTTATCAAGTGCTTATTGTGAAAATAAATAAGAAGATAGTTCAAGGGATGAAACCAAAGCAATCTAATTCTAATGAAGAGAATTCACAAAGTGTTGAGAAATATCCAAAGAAAAATGTTGTTTGTAACTCATTATTGTAACAAGGAGGACATTATGTGTGATATTGCTACAAGCACAAGTATGAGCAGAACATGAAGAACTCATACAATATCAAAGAGAAGAACTCAAATAAGAATGTTGAGAAAGGCATGTTACCCCCTCTCGCCTAGGGGTAACTAGAGGATATCATTCTTCATGATCCAAATTGTAGACAGTGGTCTCGAAGATGATGACCAGCATTATCCACAGATAATATCCCCCCAGATGCCTCTTACTCATCATTGCTCAGCTCATTCACTTGATCAACATAATTACTTGATGAAGGTCGTCCAATAGACAAGAGGTACATTAGCCATTCTTTCATACCAAGTGTTTACAATTAATGTATTTGGAATTAAGTAATCATCATGGGTTGAAATCGGATAAATAATCATGATGCTTGGAAATTATGTTATTTGCATTGTTTCACTTTAGTGACCATCATATGTATTTTAGTTACATGTTGTCACTCTTGGGGAAAAGGGGTACTACTGGGAGGCCTTGATAAGGGTAATGTACCCATGCCCTTCCATACTTAACACTTTCCATCTATTTTCCTTTCGTTGTTCTATATTTTGGGATTGGTTGTTACATGTATCCCAAAAATCTCCATACTTCATTCTCCTCCAACAAGAGAGGGCTTGGATGCCCAAGGTTGATGCAGTTGTAAAATAATAGAAAGAGAATGTCATAAATTCAAAATGAAGAAGAGGAATAAAAGGGATATGAATGATATATCAAAAGCCCAATAAACTTAAGCTCTACCCCCTCATTGTGAGGCCATCACCTCAAGTCCTAATGCAATTAATGTATATATAAATAAAGGACTTAATTGAATTATCCTGACCCCCAATGCAATGAAATGCATAAACCTAAAAAGGGTCATGCAAAACAAATCAATGAATATAAAAAGGAAAGATAGGGGTGAAAAAAAACAATGTTGAGGAAAGGGTAACTCAATGCATGAATCACTCCCTCTACAAAGGCACCCATGGAGATGAACATCATATGTGGCCTTAAATGTCAAAGACACCGTGACCATGAAGTAAACCCCAGATTATACCATTTATTCACACTTACACCTTGATGGATTTCTTGGGAAATACTCCTCTACCTAGGTATCATCACACCTGATATGGTTCTATGATGGTCCTCCCATACCTAAACTTGGAAAATTGCATAAATTCATAAGCTAGTGTGAAGTTTGAAGAAGATACCTAATGTGATTTAATTACGTGGATTTTACATTAAATTTGACTCACTTTTTATGTTACAATGACTCTTGTATGAATGTTGTTTGGTCTCACTTGATTCTTTGAGACCATACTTGATGATGATGCATACATAGACATGGTCCTTTGGAGGACATCGATGATGCTTCTCCCACACTTCATGGATGGTGTTACACACCCTTTATAGGGCATTGGACTTGATGATGGATGTTGGAGCCTTGATTATGAGCGATGGACCATATGATGACTTAACACACTTGTTGATACACTCCATCACACATTGGACCATGGACATTTCACCTTGGAGTGAGGTTGTTGCACATATGAGCTTGACGTGTCACTTGGAGAGAGCATGGAGGCCCTTGATGAAGTTGCACCCCTTGAGGATGTTGAGGCTTGGATTGATGATGTAGCACTTGATAGTACACCCTTTTGGAGAGGTCATGAATCCCTTTCTCTTGATGATGTGATGATTTTGGTGGAGCACATTCCACATATGATGGGATGTTGCACTTGGTGATGATGTGACACTTGTTTGAGATGACCTAGCCCCTTGATGACGTTGCACCCCCTTGAGGATGTTGAGGCTTGGATTGATGATGTAGCACTTGATAGTACATCCTTTTGGAGAGGTCATGGATCCCTTTCTCTTGATGATGTGATGATTTTGATGGAGCACATTCCACATATGATGGGATGTTGCACTTGATGATGATGTGACACTTGATTGAGATGACCTAGCACATTTGATGAGGAGACATGACCTTTTGATCATGCATTGCACCTTTTTGGGAGAGATATGACCTTTATAGCATTTACACCCCATTTTGGAGATGGCATAACCTTTATGATCCCTCTACATTCACACATGTGGTATTTATGGAGGAAAATTTCATGTTTTAGCATTGTATCTTCATTTTAGAGGCATTTTTGGGGGTCGAAATTAGACCTATCCAGCTTGTATCATGGATTTGTTATGTTTTAGGGGATTTAAGAGGATATTAGCATGTTGACGAGTAAAGCGCTTAGTTTCCTCATATAAATGGAGGAAGCACTCCCTCAATTGTATCATTACTACTTGTTGAGGATTACTACTACTTGTCTACTTATATATTTCTCTTTTAGCTATGGATGAATGACTTATGCGACCTCTTGGAGGGATGATTTGTGGATGTTTTCTTAAGCTTGATGGATGATTCATGGTTAGGGATTCATGGATGAGCATTGATTTACCTAGTTAGTGTTATTTTTAAATCTTTGTGAATTTGTTTATTGAATGCATGAAGTGTGAATGTGGTTATCAAGAGGTGAAAGTGCATTTTTCCTTTGTATTTTTCTTAAATAGATCCTATCTTGCAAAGACTAGGAAGGTTTCTAGTGGAGAACCTTCCCTTGATATTGTCTTTAAATCTTGTTAAGAGACATATGAGAATTTTCTAGGGTTAGTAGTGGACAACCCTAGTTATCATCTTATAGGATAGTCTCCTAAGGTTAGTAGTGGACAACCTTAGGGTTTATCCAAGATCCATGCTTCACCTTTTTCAAGAGAATCCATGGTTTGAATCCATAAGCCCCCCCTCAAAAAATAGTAAGCACTAGTCTTAACTCCCATTAGTCAATCCTTAAAATCAAAATCCTTTTATTTTATTGTTTTAGTGTTGGATTAGAGTTTGTAGCAATTATTATTCAATTTTCAACCATAATTAGGCTAGACATCTAGGGTTTAGTTGGAATTTTATACTCAAAAGTATATCATGTTGTCATTTATTGCATTTTTTATTGAATTTTCAGCCCTCCAGGGATCGATATCTTGCATTGTTACAGCGGTTACGTGCCCTTTATATTTCAGAAAATAATTGTTCATAAAACCTTGGTTTAATTTGCATTTCCAGCCCTAGTTTTATTGCATGTTTACTTGTTTAAAGGGTTGATTTCTTGTTATTATTTTAACTTGATATTGTCATATTTCACATGAGTCTTGCACAACCATGTATTTTTCTCTTATATGTAGTGTTTAGGGTACCCTCTTAGCCCATTGTAACTTGATAAATATCACAAATTGTCTTTGATACTTCTCACACATAAATCTGGAACTTGCTTGATTGAACCACCTTATACTCACCTTGAAAAATTTTAATTAGTGGTGGCCTGTTTGAGTAACTAATATAGGAGAACATAGAATTTATCCCATCTTAGTATATGATTCCTTAAGGTTACTAGGGAATCCTCCCTTGTGTTGGATTTCATCCTTCACTAAAATGACGGAAGTGATTACTAAGGTGATATTTGAAACACTTCCATGTTACACTTGTCTTAGCCATTGCGAAAGGATTTTCACAAAGGTGATAGATTTTGTGACAACATTTTGGCATTGTTGTCGAGGAGAACTAAATTATTCTCCCTGGAAATCCAAAGTCTATGCTTCAACCCAAATTTGGTGAGCTTGCATCAAATCCTTATTTAGATTTCTCACCTGTCAACTCCATGTCAAAAGAACCCAAGTGTTGGAAATACCAACCCAAAACCTATTCTAAAATGCAAGGTCGATAAAAGAAAGGCTCCTCATAATTCTCCGGTAAAAAAATATTTATTCAATAAAAATATTCCTTTATCTCCAATGGATTTACAACCATGGGTTGCCAATGTCTTTAAACCTTTAGATATGTTGGGAATTCAAGGTCACCATCATGATATACCTAAGAATGATGATAAGTGGTTGCCTAGGTTTCCTAGAAATAATGACATCTTTGTTGAGGACCATCTATCTTTATTCTATAATTCCTTGGAACTCTATGCTACCCAATATAAACATGAGTATGTGAAAATGAGTCTCTTTTCTTCATCCTTGATAGAGGATTCTAGGTTTTGGTACAAAAATCTTCCCGATAAAGGTATCAAAACTTGGCAAGCCCTTCACGATGCTTTCACAAAAAGATGGGCAATCAGGAAATATGGTAGATTGATTTTGACCCAATTCAATCAAATAAAAAATAAAGAAGTAGAGTTCCTTGAGGAATTCAATATGAGATTTGATACTTTGATAAAAGAGTTTCATTAGGACCTTAAACCAAATATGTTGTGATTCTCCTATAATATACTCACTCCTTTGAGGGAAAATTTGGTCTTAATCTAAGAGACAAATTCCCAAGTACCTTGGTTGAAGTTCAAGAATGGGCATCCAAAATTGAAAACAAGTTAATAGTATCCAAGATAGATGTGCCTATTACCAAGGTCGAGACTAGCCCTAAAGAAATGAATGATGGAAACATAACATTATTAAATCAAAATTTTGACCGAATAACCATCCAAATAAGGCAAAACCAAGAGGTCATTTTGAACAAGATTGATATGTTGGAAAAGGATCAAAAGCATAATTTCCCTTATAAATAACAACATGGTCAAGGGTGGAACACATGGGAAAACCCTAATGCTTTAGATCACATATATGTTATGTCTTCATAAACAATTCTTACTATTACCAAGGAATAATGGGAGTTTGAGAATACCAAAGTTGTTAGGGTGGCTAGATTAGAAATGTCAAATGCCATGGATGAAGGATCTAGGGATAAGCTTAGGAATAAAAGATGCATGTAATATGATAAAAAAGGTAAATAGGCTTCTCAACCTAGACCATGTGAAAACCCTAATTATATCCCATATATACTATGCCTTCACAAACAATTTGATCTAGGTGGATATCGGTGGCCACCCACCTATTCCACTGGCTCGAAAAATAGTTTTTCCCCTTGGCAGTTTTTCAGGTTCCAAACTTTCAGGGTCGTTTTGAGGCCCTAAATGACATTTTTTGGGGATTTGGGGCCCAGGTGACTGTCGAAGATAATTCCCTGGGCCAATCGAAATTTTTTATTCTCGTTTAGACCTTTCCAACGGGCTATCGTGCGCCTAAAACGAAGATCATATGCAAAAGTTACGACCCTGGGAAGTTGATGCACTAACTTACCCGAACGAGGCCCACATGACTTTTGAGGCTTCATCTCCTAGGGTTAGGTTTTTGGATGTCTAGGGTTTTTGACATTCATGTTTATTGTAAAAGTCCTTTAGAGCCTCGTTGTAACCATCTTCTTGCGAATGAGCGCAGTCGTCACATCTCTTCTCAGAGATAAGCCGCCACCATTCCAGCAAGCTTGTTTTCCGCTGCATTTTACAGTTTCAGCTTATTTCCTTATTGAATAGAAAACTAGTTTTATTGTATCTCTGTTATTTTGTGTTAAGTATTTTAATAATCCGTATTCATTTCGTTCTACTCATAAAATCTGGATCACAATTCTTACTATTACCAAGGAACAATGGGAGTTTGAGAATGCCAAAGTTGCTAGGGTGGCTAAATTAGAAATGTTGAATGACATGGATGAAGGATCTAGGGATAATCTTAGGAATAAAAGATTCTTACAATATGATAAGAAAGGTAAATAAATTTCTCAACCTAGACCATCCAAAATAGATAAGAACCCTACCCCTCCTCAAGCTTCACACAAAGATAATAAAGATATAGACTTGAATATCGACTTGACTAAAATAAATATTCCTATTCCTCTTATTGAACTCACTAAGATTCCCTCATGTATGGCTACATTTAAGAAATTATTTAACTTTCAAGGTAAGCCTGAATACCCTTATGTGATACCTCAAACCATGAACCATGATAAGAAGAATGGAGGGCATACACCTCTCTTCATCATCTTGATGATAAAAAATCATCTTCTTTATAATTGCATGCTTGATTCTGGGGCTTCTAATGATGTATCAGCTTTGAAAGTTATGAATAAACTTGGTCTAAAAATTACTAGGCCTTATAGAAATGTTTTTGGAATTGACTCAAGGGTTATCCCTATCTATGGTCTCATCAAATATTTCAAGGTCAACCTAGCTACTTACCCAGATATATCCCTCTTGATGGAAGTTGTAGTCATAGATTTTCTTGATGCTTGGAGAATGTTATTTTATAGGAAGTGGGTTGCAACCTTGGGTGGTAGTATCCATATGGACTTGTCCTATGCTATCATTTCAACTCATGATAGGGATTTTGTTACCCTTTATAGAGAAAAAATTTTGAGATACCAAGTTTAATATCCTTAAGATCCTACAAATGAATTGACATGTGTGGATAAAGGAGTTGGTAACTTTTGTGTCTTAGAAAATTCCACATTTCAAGAAGAGGAAAACAAGGGAAACGATTATGTTTGGACTTTGTATTTTAATGGTGGTCACTTGAGTTCAAGGTTTGGAACTGTGTTTGTCCTTGTATCTCACGTGCATGTTCCTACACTCTTTTCTTTTAGGCTTGAGTGTGATTTGATAAATAACATCGTTGAATATGAAGCTTTAACTATAGGATTGGTTTTGGCCCTAGGTAGGAATATTAAGTGCCTCAAAGTCATAGGATATGTTATTTAATCATTTCAAAAATAATAATAAAATATCGTTGCTAAGAATGAAAGATTGAGAATATATAGAAACTCGATCCTAGATAATATGGAACTATTTGATGCATTTTCAATTGATGTTGTCCTGAGAGATTGAAATGCTTGTGTTAATGCTTTAGTTGTATCTGTAGCTACTTTACAACCCTATGAGGATATTATTTGTGACCAATGCAAAATGGAAGTAATTTTTAGACCATTTGTACCTAGTAACCTTGGACATTGGCAAGTATTTAATGATGATTCCCAAATCCTTCACTTCCTACACAGTATGCAAGATTTTTTTGATAGTTAAATCAATTTCTTAGTTGAATGCATGAACCTAGAAGTTGAAGATTTACCAAACAATTCCCTTCCCAAGGGATTAGTCCCATTAGAAATAATTTTTGATAGACATGATATGTATAAGGGAAAACTTGTTGTTGATCAATATGACGAAGTCATATAATTCAATATTGGTTCAAAAAACAACCCTAGGATGATCAAGATAGGAAAGGGCACTACTCATACTGAAAGAAAAAGCATAAGGGATCTTATCCAAGAATACAAAGATGTTTTTTATTGGTCATATGAATATTTAAAAGCTTATAAGGGAGACATTATTCAACATGCCATTCCTCTCAATGAAGAGGTCAAACCTTTTAGATAGAAACCATGAAACATTAACCCTAAGTTGGCTCATTTAATACAAAAAGAACTGCAAAAGATGGTTGATGCGAAGATCATAGCCCCCATTAGATATCCCTCCTCGATGGCTAACTTGGTAGTAGTCCACAAAAATTATGGAGACATTCAATTATGTGTTGACTTTAGAAACCTTAATCAACTATCCCTTAAAGACAAGTATCGTCTCCCTAACATGGAACACTTGTTAGAAAGGGCCACTAGTGTGGGGATGATGTTTATGTTGGATAGTTTTTCAATATATAACCAAGTGTTGGTCAAAGAAGAAGATAAACTCAAGACATCTTTTACCACCCCATGTGGACCTTTCAAATATTTGAGGATGCCTTTCGGTCTTATAAATGTTGGTTCCACCTTTCAAAGGGAAATGGATTTTTATTTTAGGGACTTGATAGGAAATATCATAGAAATATATCAAGATGATTTAACTGTTGTTTCCAACGAAAAAAACATGCATCTCCATCACCTCAAGTAAATATTTGAACGATGTAGAAAG
>JASDQU010244160.1:125376-147252 GCA_032191745.1 Picea mariana | reverse complement strand
ACATAAGAAATTCTCCATCTATAAAGTCAAATCTGAAGCCTTTCTTTTCTAAAGATGAAATGGAGAGTAGGTTCCTCTTCAAGCCTGGTACATATAGTATGTCCTTCATTTTTAGTAAATTCCCTTAATTCATTTTATGGTTTGATTCTCCCACTCCCTTTATGGGATATTGTTAATCATCTCCAAGTGTCACTTTCTGAGAGAACTTGTTTTCTGAGATATAAGAGAGAATGTTTCTTTGTCCCGTCATGTGCTTGGATGCACCACTATCAATGATCCAAGTGTCCTCTCCGGGTGTTACAGATCCTGAGAGGGCCGAGATCAAGACATGGTCTTTGATCTACTCTCTTATCATCTTTGTGGGTGGCTCTTCATCTTTGACTACATGGGAATGGAGCCTCTTATGTTTTCTCTTGTATTCTTCTCGTCTGGCTGGACAAAACTTCGCAATGTGTCTCATCTTGTCACAATGATAGCATTGTACAGATGAGTAGTCCCTTTCCTTTCGTTGTCCTTTCTTCTGAAATCTCCTTGGATGAGATTCTTTATTATTGAGTTTGTTTGATTGTTGAGGCTCTTTATGAGTCTCCTTTTGGAAGTAGGGTTTCTTCCTTCCTCCTTTGGTGTGAGGAGTTAGGGCTTGATCATCATCTCTTGCTAGTAATGCTTCACGATTCGCTACTCTTGTTTCTTCTTGGATGCAATCTTCCCATAGACTATCAAACTTCAATTTCTTCATTCTGGCACATATCGTTTGGATGAATGCATCCCAAGGTCTTGTGAGACCATTTAGGGCTGTCATTATGAGTTCGTCTTCGTCTATGGTATCTCCAATAGCTTCTAGTTGTTCTTTGAATTCTAAGATTCTGGAGAAGTATTCCTAAATCGTTTCTCCTTTCTGCATCCTTGTATTCTTCAGTTGAGTTCTTAGATTCATCTTCTGGTTTATGTTATTTCCTTCATATAGTCTAGTCAAGGCATCAAACATTTCTTTCAGAGTCTTCTTAGATGACACATAAGGAATCAGGTGGTCTTTGATTGAATCTGCAATGATTCTTTTGGCCCTAATTGTGTCCTTTTGATGCTTTTCTTTTCTGCAGCATCGGCGGGTTCCGATACTTCTTCTTCGAATCTTGCTAGGTCATTCTCTTCAAGAATGAGGCCAATCCTATACTTCTAGGCACGGAATTTTTCCACTCCTTCGAGCTTGTCAGCAATCTTAATGCTTGCAGACATCTTTACTTGGAGCTAGGAAAATGACCAAAAAATGAAAGTGCTCAAAATCAAAATATGAACTTACCGGGAGGTGCGCTTGGCTGAGGCGAGTAGCCTGGTGTGTTTGGATCTAAGAAAATCCAACTTTTTCTCCTCCAAATTTGATCTGCGGATTTATGGACTGGTGCTTCTGGTACCTTTGGTACTATGGTACTTCTGTTACTTCTGGTACACTGGTTTTCTGGTACTTCTAGTACTTTTGGTACACTGGTTTTCTGGTACTTTTGGTACTTTGTGAAAATAGGGTTTCACTTTTCGGGAGATCCAGCCACTGAAAAGGTGCACTGAGACTGCCAAAATGATCCTTAGGGGAGGGCGCACTTTTCTAGATGGTTTTGGGGCTGAAAAGCTTCACCATAAAAAAGCCCTAATTTTCATGTACAACAACAGTGACATTTTTCACTCTTGTGAAAGATGCTTCCTTTAGCTTGGCTCTGATACCATGTTAATGTTTAAGCCATTGTTATAGTTCTTTTCATTTCATTAGATAACAATAGCATAATCCAAGATCACTGAGAAATACACAATCGCAAGAGACACAACATTTATCCTGGGAAACCCTCTAGGGGAAGAAAACCCAGCAAAACTTCCTTAATATAGATAGCCAATACAATGCCAAGAGATCTCTTAAACTAATACAGAAATTCCTCTCCCAGATATGTGCCACTCTCTCTCCTTCTTCTTTAACTCCAGATCCGAAACTTGTCTCACGAAATGAGCAAGTGAGTTGTGTGTCTAAGTGAGGCGCTAGCCTCCTTATTTATATTAGACTGGCACATGTGAAGTGTCTCTTCACTGGCAGGGCTGACTTCTCCAACTGGGTGGTTATAACCACCTTAATTATATTCTGGGGCCTCTTAAATATCTGTTGGGGCTGACTTCTTATTATGCCTATTATAATTATCATTTGACCAATCCGCAAAAGGGGATTTAGTCCTATTACAATAGCCGACATGATCAATCCACAATGGGGATTGATCCAATGAATAATATATCAAATAAGAATAAGAATACTCTTTGCAATTACATTATTTCAACAAGAAGAATATGAAGAAATCATACAATATCGAAGAGAAGAACTCAAATAACAATGTTGAGAAAGGCATGTTACCCCCTCTCGCCTAGGGGTAACTAGAGGATATCATTATTCATGATCCAAATTGTAGACAGTGGTCTCGGAGATTATGACCAGCATTATCCACAGATAATATCCCCCCAGATGCCTCTTACTCACCATTGCTCAGCTCATTCACTTGATCAACATAATCACCTGATGAAGGTCTTCCAATAGACAAGAGGTACATTAGCCATTCTTTCATACCAAGTGTTTACAATTAATGTATTTGGAATTAAGTAATCATCATGGGTTGAAATCAGATAAATAATCATGATGCTTGGAAATTATGTTATTTGCGTTGTTTCACTTTAGTGACCATCATATGTATTTTAGTTACATGTTGTCACTCTTGGGGAAAAGGGGTACTACTGGGAGGCCTTGATAAGGGTAATGTACCCATGCCCTTCCATACATAACACTTTCCATCTATTTTCCTTTCATTGTTCTATATTTTGGGATTGGTTGTTACATGTATCCCAAAAATCTCCATACTTCATTCCCCTCCAAGAAGAGAGGGCTTGGATGCCTGAGGTTGATGCAGTTATAAATTAATAGAAAGAGAATGTCATAAATTCAAAATGAAGAAGAGGAATAAAAGGGATATGAATGATATATCAAAAGCCCAATAAACTTAAGCTCTACCCCCTCATTTTGAGGCCATCACCTCAAGTCCTAATGCAATGAATGTATATCTAAATAAAGGACTTAATTGAATTATCCTGACCCCCGATGTAATGAAATGCATAAACCTAAAAAGGGTCATGCAAAACAAATCAATGAATATAAAAAGGAAAGATAGGGGTGGAAAAAAAAAATGTTGAGGAAAGGGTAACTCTATGCATGAATCACTCCCTCTACAAAGGCGCCCATGGAGATGAACATCATATGTGGCCTTGCATGTCAAAGACACCATGACCATGAAGTAAACCCCAAATTATACCATTTATTCACACTTACACCTTGATGGATTTCTTGGGAAATAATCCTCTACCTAGGTATCATCATACCTAATAGGGTTCTATGATGGTCCTTCCATACCTAAACTTGGAAAATTGCATAAATTCATAAGCTACTGTGAAGTTTGAAGAAGATACCTAATGTGATTTACTTACGTGGATTTTACATTAAATATGACTCACTTTTTATGTTACAATGACTCTTGTATGCATATTGTTTGGTCTCACTTGATTCTTTGAGCCCATACTTGATGATGATGCATACATAGACATGGTCCTTTGGAAGACATCAATGATGCTTCTCCCACACTTCATCGATGGTGTTACACACCCTTTATAGGGCATTGAACTTGATGATGGATGTTCAAGCCTTGATTATGAGCGATGGACTATATGATGACTTAACACACTTATTGATACACTCCATCACACATTGGACCATGGACGTTGCACCTTGGAGTGAGGTTGTTGCACATATGAGCTTGACGTGTCACTTGGAGAGAGCATGGAGCCCCTAGATGACATTGCACCCCCTTGAGGATGTTGAGGCTTGGATTGATGATGTAGCATTTGATAGTACACCCTTTTGGAGAGGTTATGGATCCCTTTCTCTTGATGATGTGATGATTTTGGTGGAGCACATTCCACATATGATGGGATGTTGAACTTGGTGATGATATGACACTTGTTTGAGATTACCTAGCCCCTTGATGACGTTGCACCCCCTTGAGGATGTTGAGGCTTGGATTGATGATGTAGCACTTGATAGTAAATCCTTTTGGAGAGGTCATGGATCCCTTTCTCTTGATGATGTGATGATTTTGGTGGAGCACATTCCACATATGATGGGATGTTGCACTTGATGATGATGTGACACTTGATTGAGATGACCTAGCACATTTGATGAGGAGACATGACCTTTTGATCATGCATTGCACCTTTTTGGGAGAGACATGACCTTTATAGAATTTACACCCCATTTTGGAGATGGCATCACCTTTATGATCCCTCTACATTCACACATGTGGTATTTATGGAGGAAACTTTCATGTTTTAGCATTGTATCTTCATTTTAGAGGCATTTTTGGGGGTCAACATTAGACCTATCCACCTTGTATCATGGATTTGTTATGTTTTAGGGGATTTTAGAGGATATTAGCATGTTGAGGGGTAAAGCGCTTAGTTTCCTCATATAAATGGAGGAAGCACTCCCTCAATTGTATCATTACTACTTGTTGAGAATTACTACTACTTGTCTACTTCTATATTTCTCTTTTAGCTATGGATGAATGACTTATGCGACCTCTTGGAGGGATGATTTATGGATGTTTTCTCAAGTTTGATGGATGATTCATGGTTAGGGATTCATGGATGAGCATTGATTTACCTTGTTAGTGTTCTTTTTAAATCTTTCTGAATTTGTTTATTGAATGCATGAAGTGTGAATGTGGTTATAAAGAGGTGAAAGTGCATTTTTCCTTTGTATTTTTCTTAAATAGATCCTATCTTGAAAAGACTAGGAAGGTTTCTAGTGGAGAACCTTCCCTTGATATTGTCTTTAAATCTTGTTAAGAAACATATGAGAATTTTCTAGGGTTACTAGTGGACAACCCTAGTTATCATCTTATATGATAGTCTCCAAGGTTAGTAGTGGACAACCTTAGGGTTTATCCAAGATCCATGCTTCACCTTTTTCAAGAGAATCCATGGTTTGAATCCATAAGCCCCCCCTCAAAAAATAGTAGGCACTAGTCTTAACTCCCATTAGTCAATCCTTAAAATCAAAATCCTTTTATTTTATTGTTTTAGTGTTGGCTTAGAGTTTGTAGCAATTATTATTCAATTTTCAACCATAATTAGGCTAGACATCTAGGATTTAGTTGGCATTTTATACTCAAAAGTATATCATGTTGTCATTTATTGCATTTCTTATTGAATTTTCAGCCCTCCAGGGATCGATATCTTGCATTGTTACAGCGGTTACGTGCCCTTTATATTTTAGAAAATAATTGTTCATAAAACCTTGGTTTAATTTGCATTTCCAGCCCTAGTTTTATTGCATGTTTACTTGTTTAAAGGGTTGATTTCTTGTTATTATTTTAACTTGATATTGTCATATTTCACATGAGTCTTGCACAACCATGTATTTTTCTCTTATATGTAGTGTTTAGGGTACCCTCTTGGCCTATTGTAACTTGATAAATATCACAAATTGTCTTTGATACTTCTCACACATAAATCTGGAACTTGCTTGATTGAACCACCTTATACTCACCTTGAAAAATTTTATTTAGTGGTGGTCTATTTGAGTAACTAATATAGGAGGACATAGAATTTATCCCATCTTAGTATATGATTCCTTAAGGTTACTAGGGAAACCTCCCTTGTGTTGGATTGCATCCTTCACTAAAATGACGGAAGTGATTACTAAGGTGATAGTGGAAACACTTCCATGTTACACTTGTCTTAGCCATTGTGAAAGGCTTTGCACAAAGGTGATAGATTTTGTGACAACATTTTGGCATTGTTGTCGAGGAGAACTAAATTATTCTCCCTGGAAATCCAAAGTCTATGCTTCAACCCAAATTTGGTGAGTTCACATCAAATCCTATTTAGATTGCTCACCTGTCAACTCCATGTCAAAAGAACCCAAGTGTTGGAAATACCAACCAAAAACCTATTCTAAAATGCAAGGTTGATAAAAGAAAGGCTCCTCATAATTCTACGGTAATAAAATATTTATTCAATAAAAATATTCCTTTATCTCCAATGGATTTACAACCATGGGTTGCCAATGTCTTTAAACCTTTAGATATGTCTGGAATTCAAGGTCACCATCATGATATACCTAAGAATGATGATAAGTGGTTGCCTAGGTTTCCTAGAAATAATGACATCTTTGTCGAGGACCATCTATCTTTATTCTATAATTCCTTGGAACTCTATGCTACCCAATATAAACATGAGTATGTGAACATGAGTCTCTTTTCTTCATCCTTGATAGAGGATTCTAGGTTTTGGTACAAAAATCTTCCCGATAAAGGTATCAAAACTTAGCAATCCCTTCACAGTGCTTTCACAAAAAGATGGGCAATTGGGAAAGATGGTATATTGATTTTGACCCAATTCAATCAAATAAAAAATAAAGAAGTAGAGTTCGTTGAAGAATTCAATATGAGATTTGATACTTTGATAAAAGAGTTTCATTAGGACCTTAAACCAAATATGGTGTGATTCTCTTGTAATATACTCACTCCTTTGAGGGACAATTTGGTCTTAATCTAAGAGACAAATTCCCAAGTACCTTGGCTGAAGTTCAAGAATGGGCATCCAAAATTGAAAACAACTTAATAGTATCTAAGATAGACGCACCTATTACCAAGGTCAAGACTAACCCTAAAGAAATGAATGATGGAAACATAACATTATTAAATAAAAAATTTGACCAAATAACCATCCAAATAAGGCAAAACCAAGAGGTCCTTTTGAACAAGATTGATATGTTGGAAAAGGATCAAAAGCATAATTTCCCTTATAAATAGCAACATGGTCAAGGGTGGAATACATGGGAAAACCCTAATGATTTAGATCACATATATGTTATGTCTTCATAAACAATTCTTACTATTACCAAGGAATAATGGGAGTTTGGGAATACCAAAGTTGTTAGGGTGGCTAGATTAGAAATGTTGAATGCCATGGATGAAGGATCTAGGGATAAGCTTAGGAATAAAAGATGCATGCAATATGATAAGAAAGGTAAATAGGCTTCTCAACCTAGACCATGGGAAAACCCTAATTATTTATATCCCATATATATTATGCCTTCACAAACAATTTGATTCAGGTGGATATCGGTGGCCACCCACCTATTCCACTGGCTTGAAAAACAGTTTTCCACCTTGGCAGTTTTTCGGGTTCCAAACTTTCGGGGTCGTTTTGAGGCCCTAAACGACGTTTTTTAGGGATTTGGGGCCCAGGTGACTGGCGAAGGTAATTACCTGGGCCAGTCGAAAATTTTCTTTTCGGTTAGACCTTTCCAACGGGCTATCATGCGCCTAAAACAAAGATCATATGCAAAAGGTACGACCCTGGGAAGTTGATGTACTAACTTACCCGAACAGGGCCCACATGACTTTTGACGCTTCATCTCCTAGGGTTAGGTTTTTGGATGTCTAGGGTTTTTGACATTCATGTTTATTGTAAAAGGCCTTCCGAGCCTCATTGTAACCATCTTCTTGCAAATGAGCGCAGCCGTCACATCTCTTCTCAAAGATAAGCCGCCACCATTCCAACAATCTTGTTTTCCGCTGCATTTTACAATTTCAACTTATTTCCTTATTGAATAGAAAACCAGTTTTATTGTATCTCTGTTATTTTGTGTTAAGAATTTTAATAATCTGTATTCATTTCATTCTACTCATAAAATCTGGATCACAATTTTTATTATTACCAAGGAACAATGGGAGTTTTAGAATGCCAAAGTTGCTAGGGTGGCTAAATTAGAAATGTTGAATGCCATGGATGAAGGATCTAGGGATAATATTAGGAATAAAAGATTCTTACAATATGATAAGAAAGGTAAATAAGTTTCTCAACCTAGACCATCCAAAATAGATAAGAACCCTACCCCTCCTTCAGCTTCACACAAAGATAATAAAGATAAGTTGCCACCATTCCAGCAAGCTTGTTTTCCGCTGCATTTTACAATTTCAGCTTATTTCCTTATTGAATAGAAAACCAGTTTTATTGTATCTCTGTTATTTTGTGTTAAGCATTTTAATAATCTTTATTCATTTCGTTCTACTCATAAAATCTGGATCACAATTCTTACTATTACCAAAAAACAATGGGAGTTTGAGAATGCCAAAGTTGCTAGGGTGGCTAAATTATAAATGTTGAATGCCATGGATGAAGAATCTAGGGATAATCTTAGGAATAAAAGATTCTTACAATATGATAAGAAAGGTAAATAAGTTTCTCAACCTAGACCATCCAAAATAGATAAGAACCCTACCCCTCCTTCAACTTCACATAAAGATAATAAAGATATAGACTTGAATATCGACTTGACTAAAATAAATATTCCTATTCCTCTTATTGAACTCACTAAGATTCCCTCATGTATGACTACATTTAAGAAATTATTGAACTTTCAAGGTAAGCCTGAATACCCTTATGTGACACCTCAAACCATGAACCATGATAAGAAGAATGGAGGGCATACACCTCTCTTCATCATCTTGATGATAAAAAATTGTCTTCTTTATAATTGCATGCTTGATTCTGGGGCTTCTAATGATGTATTAGATTTGAAAGTTATGAATAAACTTGGTCTAAAAATTACTAGGCCTTATAGAAATGTTTTTGGAATTGACTCAAGGTTTATCCCTGTCTATGGTCTCATCAAATATTTCAAGGTCAACCTAGCTACTTACCCAGATATATCCCTCTTGATGGAAGTTGTAGTCATAGATTTTCTTGATGCTTGGGGAATGTTATTTTATAGGACGTGGGTTGCAACCTTGGGTGGTAGTATCCATATGGACTTGTTCTATGCTATCATTTCAACTCATGATGGGGATTTTGTTACCCTTTATAGAGAACATTTTTTGAGATACCAAGTTTAAGATCCTCAAGATCCTACAAATGAATTGACATGTGTGGATAAAGGAGTTGCTAACTTTTGTGTCTTAGAAAATACCACAGTTCAAGAAGAGGAAAACAAGGGAAACGATTATGTTTGGACTTTGTATTTTAATGGTGGTCACTCGAGTTCAAGGTTTGGAACTGTGTTTGTCCTTGTATCTCACATGCATGTTCCTACACTCTTTTCTTTTAGGCTTGAGTGTGATTTCATAAATAACGTCGTTGAATATGAAGCCTTAACTATAGGATTGGTTTTGGCCCCAGATAGGAATATTAAGTGCCTCAAAGTCATAGGATATGTTATTTAATCATTTCAAAAATAATAATAAAATATTGTTGCTAAGAATGAAAGATTGAGAATATATAGAAACTCGATCCTAGATAATATGGAACTATTTGATGCATTTTCAATTGATGTTGTCTCGAGAGATTGAAATGCTTGTGTTAATGCTTTAGTTGTATCTGTAGCTACTTTACAACCCTATGAGGATATTATTTGTGACCAATGCAAAATGGAAGTAATTTTTAGACCATTTGTACCTGGTAACCTTGGACATTGGCAAGTATTTAATGATGATTCCCAAATCCTTCGCTTCCTACATAGTATGCAATATTTTTTTGATAGTTAAATCAATTTCTTAGTTGAATGCATGAACCTAGAAGTTGAAGATTTACCAAAAAATTCCCTTCCCAAGGGATTAGTCCCATTAGAAATAATGTTTGATAGACATGATATGTGTAAGGGAAAACTTGTTGTTGATCAATATGACAAAGTCATATAATTCAATATTGGTTCAAAAAACAACCGTAGGTTGATCAAGATAGGAAAGGGCACTACTCATACGGAAAGAAAAAGAATAAGGGATCTTATCCAAGAATACAAAGATGTTTTTTATTGGTCATATGAATATTTAAAAGCTTATAAGAGAGACATTATTCAATGTGTCATTCCTCTCAATGAAGGGGTCAAACCTTTTAGATAGAAACCATGAAACATTAACCTTAAGTTGGCTCATTTAATACAAAAAGAACTGCAAAAGATGGTTGATGCGAAGATTATAGCCCCCATTAGATATCCCTCCTCGATGGCTAACTTGGTAGTAGTCTACAAAAATAATGGAGACATTCAATTATGTGTTGACTTTAGAAACCTTAATCAACTATCCATTAAAGACAAGTATCCTCTCCCTAACATGGAACACTTGTTAGAAAGGGCCACTAGTGTGGGGATGATGTTTATGTTGGATGGTTTTTCAATATATAACCAAGTGTTGGTCAAAGAAGAAGATCAACTCAAGACATATTTTACCACCCCATGTGGACCTTTCAAATATTTGAGGATGCCTTTCGGTCTTATAAATGTTGGTTCCACCTTTCAAAGGGAAATGGATTTTTATTTTAGGGACTTGATAGGAAATATCATAGAAATATATCAAGATAATTTAACTGTTGTTTCCAAAGAAAAAAACGTGCATCTCCATCACCTCAAGTAAATATTTGAACGATGTAGAAAGTATGGAATCTCATTGAACCCTAAGAAGCCAATTTTTGGTATAGATAAAAGAAAATTATTGTGTCATGTTGTTTTAAAGGATGTTATTTGTATTGATCCAATAATAATTGAATCTACAAATAAAATCCACACCCCCCGCCCCCCCAAAAGCAATATAAAATATTTACAATCATTCTTTGGCAATATTAACCTTATAAGGGGATTCATTCCAAACTTTGTTGAGATTGGTAAACCAATGAATGCATTATTAAAGAAATATGTCTTGTTCAAATGGGATGATAGTAGTAAGAAGTCCTTTATATATATCAAGGAAGTAATTGTGATGGTGTTAGTCCTTGTTATCCCTTATTACTCTCAAGACTTCATAATTTTCTCATTCGCTTCCGAAGATATTATTTTTGGGGTGCTCTTATAGAAAAATAAAGATAATTATGAACAACATATTGCCTTATGAGTAAAACCCTTAGGGATGTTGAATTGAAATGCATGATTACGAAAAAAAAAAAAACTTATGCCCTTGTCAAATCATTAAATCATTTTAGAAGCTATGTTGGATATAACATGATTAAAGCTTATGTTCCATATCCTACTATTCAATATGTCTTAACCCAAAAATATTATCTTGGAACTAGATGAATGTGGGTATCTAAAAGTGGGTATCAAAGATTCAAGAATACGACCTTGATATTAAACCTACTAGGTGGTATCCTAATTTCAGATCCAACTTGGTGAAGTACTTGGTGTGTTGCAACTGGTCTAACAAATTGTCAATCTTGGGTAGAGGGTACCGATTCTTGAGTGTAATCATGTTTAAAACTCTGTAATTGATACACATCTGCCCACTCTCATCCTTCTTGGGTACTATAATGATAAGTGACCCACAAGGTGAGGTGCTCAATCGAATCACTCCCTAATATAGTAGTTGTTGCAACTGCTTCTTCTCTTCATTTGCTTCCAAAATGTATTGTTTATATATCCCAATGTTTGGCAATGGAGAGTTTGGAAATAATTGTATTCCATGCTCCACTTCCCTCTTAGGTTGTATCCCTTTATGCTTCTGGAACACTCCTCTGTATGCCTGTATAAAATCCTCTAACTGATGTTTATACTCTTTAGTACACCCCTCTAGGGATGCCTTTACTCTTGTCGACTCATCATCAGATTGATTTTCTCTTAAGAAAAGTAAAACATATTTCTTACTGGAACTAATCAACTTCTTGGCTTGGTTGGCACTTACCAGTGAAATATTTGATTTACCTTTGTGTGTTTTGATTATATAGGACTTCCCATCCTTGATCAAGCGGTATTGGTTGGCTCTTTGGATGAAGATTTCATCCCTCATATACATGTAGGGGATCCCAAACACTACACCACATACGTCCAGGGGTACTATATCCAACACCACTTCATTAATAAAGTCTACACTTACAACAAATTTATATCTTACATTGTTTCATTACCTTGATCTTTCATCCTTGTTTACCCAACCTAGTGGATAGGGGCTAGGATGATCACGAATCTCCACTCCAAGCTTGCTAACTAGATTTGTTGCTATGAGATTAGCTTGTGAACCAGAGTTGAACAAAGCATCTATGTTAGTCTTCTTGACCTGGATATTGATGTGGAAGAGTTTGGTCATCTAATTCTCTTCATGATGATGAAGGCCACTATGATTCACCTCTTTTTGCACTAATGTGCAAACAATATTCTCATCCACAATGGAGTTTCTTTCGACCTAGTTGCTCGAATATGTGACTATAATATTATTTTTCTTTGCATCCTTCTTTTGGTTCTTTGATTTCATCTCTAGATGTAGTTTCCAACACTTTTCCTCAATGTGACCATCAATATTTCAATGGTTATAATGGTTGTTAGGATTCTTTAACTTATGTGTAGTGGTTGTTGCCTTCTTATCCTCCCTCCCCCCTTCCAATTCTTCTTCCCCTTCTTGGAATATTCCTAGTTCTCTTTATGCTTGGAACCACTTGGTTGCCCTTTCTTATGGCCTGTGTTTTCCAGATATTGTGCCTGTACACATGCATCGTTTATTGTCCTTGGCTTGAAAACAATCACTTTCTTTTGTAGATGATTATGTAGACACCCTATATACTTCAGGAGTACATATAGGTTCATGTGTGAGATACCCAACATGATGGCCATATTTTTGAACTCGGTGGTGTACTCCAATACACTCTACCCCTGCCTTTTCCTGAAGTAATGCCATCGGATCCATTGGTCCTATGCATACCCAATATGATAGAAATGGGACTTAATGAGGGTTTTTGAATCCTCCCACTTAGTTAATGGTGGATCACCCTCCATTCTAAGTGTCTCCATGTGACCTTCCCACCAAGTTAAAGCATGGCCCTCTAACTTCAGTCTGGCAAATAATATCTTAATTTTCTCCTCATCTATATGGTGAATGCTAAAATAAAATTCCAATTGTTGCAATCAATGATTCAGTTTTAATGCATCAATCTCACCTTGGTATGGCTTTATGCCCACTTTCACTTTCATCATGAATAGGGACTATGAAGGATTAACGATCCTTGAATTGGACTGGTCTTTCTCGAGTTACTCAACCCCTTTTACGGTTCTTCATTCTTCATCGGTTTCCCTTCTTCTCCGATCTTAGAGCTAGATCCTACGGTCTCTCAGAACGACCTAAGCTTGTTTGCTAGAGTCGCCATGAGGAAGGACATATTTAAAGATATGTCAATGAATTTCTCTTCCAACCTCACAAATCTCTCCTCTGCTAGATCTCGAGGGTTGTTCTGAACAAACTCATCGGCCATGGCTAGGGTTCCACGAACTTCTTCTTCAGTTGATTCCTGGATCTATGCAACTTCCCAAAAATACCCAAAAGAAACATGGCTATGACACTAATGTGATCTATAAACTACCATGGATATTCCATTGGAACAATTCATTACAATGAATCTTAAACTATTATGAAATCATATGTTTTTGCAATCTATTTCCTTAGATCACATATTAGTTAATTACTAGATTTGCTTGAATTTAAGAAATAATTGAAATATAAAAACAAAAGAACATGAACAAAATACACATCATCCACACAAATTAACACAAGGTTTAACCTGGGAAACCCAATACGAGAGAAAACCTAGCTAGAAGGTGATGCTTTTGCTCTGCTTTCTTTGCTTCAGCTATAGAATGCACATACAAAGGAATGGGAACTCATTGTGGAGTTACCTTTTGACACTATGGCCCAAACAACTACTACAAAATCTTCCTCTTCCTCTATTATTCTCACAAAATACCACTCTCAAATGTTTTTCTTAGCTAACGAACAAGATACAATACAAAATAATGGAACCCCTTCTCCTCCTAGTGGACCAATATTTAGCATAGCTTGATAGCCATCTAGGGGAAGGGTATTGACTTTCTCAACCCCCAATTGTGATAATGTTTTGGACCTTTTAGAATATTCTTTAAATTCCACACATATATAGCCCCGTATGTGTGAGTAATCGGGGTTGATGTGGCATCCTCTCGTACCCTGGTGGTCAACATAGTAGGTCAACTAGCGGGAGGATTAACTTTTGCATACAAACTCCAATTGAGGCAATTTTTGTATCATTGGAAACGTCTCTAAGTGTAAATCAACGTCTAGCGGCCCCAACTTAAGCTATGAAAGTTTTGACCCCCAAAAATGGCATTTGATGCCTCAAAATGTCTCTAGAAGGTTTCGAACCCCAATTTTCCAAACTAGGACATGTTGTTAAAATGACTCTTCAAGCTCATTCCTCCAATTTTTCCCACTCTAAAAGAATCGAGATGGGTGAAAAATAATATAATGATCCAATCTATATCATCTTCACTCTTCATATTTTTTTCAAAATAAGTGATAGTGTACAAGATAATGAAAGACATAAACACTCAATAGATCATGATTTCCTAAATTGACTCACATTCTGTAAAATTCTCGTGTTAAAAGGCAGGGCATTATTCACTCCATGGCATAATATTAGAATGAACCCAAGAGTATCTAGCTAGCTATAATCTTTGCATAATCACGAGATGCTCAGTTAAGAAAAAAAATCAACAATAAGACCTTAGTATGGGATGTACACTTTGGCATAGGCATATCTCTTAAAGTGTGCCATGTGTTATTTGCTATAATCAAGAGATAGGTCCTTAACCGCAAGTTCCATGTGATAGATATGAAATCTAATAACTTGTAAAACTACCACTCCAAAAATCTAGGTTCAATAAAGGCATCAAGAATTGCACCAAGCATTACAAGGAATATCCTTGCATTTCTAGAAACATCATTCATATACCCAATATTTTCTACAAGTTGCAATGCCTTTAAACCCATAAAGTAGGTTTCTCTAAGAGGAACCAATTTTGATGTAATTTCCCCGAGAGGTCACAACACATCATAACCTGTAGAAACCTCGAGAAGGACAAATTGAGATACAATCTTAATAGACACAAAATTATTTTGTAGGTAGTGTGATACTCATTGGTTGATGCTCGATTGCATTAAAATTAGCACATTCGATTTACCACAAGGTCATCTTAAAAATACCAAGAGATTTAATTAATTTTGTGGAGTTTTAAAGTTGTAATATATGTCTTCTCAAAAATAAACAATTTCGGAGAAACCAAATAAGTCCAAGAATGAGATAGGCTAAAGGAAAAAAACCCATAGAATTTCTTGTGACATACCCATTCTTTGTGATATAAACAATGTCTACTTGATTTTTTTTTAAAGATAAAGAATAGAATATCCATGGTACTTTCCCTAGCACAATTCGTTGGCCATTCATTGGAAGTTGTTTTTAAAGGAAAACTATTTATGTATATCTTCTAGACCTATACTTCATCTTCTACATGAATAAACTTTACCACATACCTAGGAAAAATATTATTTTGAGCTCACACCACTTGCCTATGAATGAACTTCCAAATAGGCTTCACAAACAATGAGCAATTCTACTTGAGAAATCCAAGGTGTTTGATCAAATTCCAATCTTATCCTCTATAGTCTCATTTTTTTTCTTTCTCTCAAATTAACATCAAGAAAATTATTAAAAGCTCCATATCTTTATGCTTTATTAATTGTCTCTAGTAACATCATAGTTATTAAGTGGAGTTTTGAAGATTGATTGAATTATGATTAAATCCATAAAATGCACTTCCACTTCCTTCAATGGTCGTACCAATCATTGACAAGATATCTCGTATGAATGGTGCAAGGCTCCAACTACTTGCCTCCAAATATTTGCAGAGAGGCATTGCACATCAAGGACACCTCCAAGGATTTTGGGATGACATGTATCTATATTTACCACATACTTGGGAAAAATATTATTTTGAGCTCACACCACTTGCCTATGAATGAACTTCCAAATAGGGTTCACCAACAATGATCAATTATACTTGAGAAATCCAAGGTGTTTGATCAAATTCCAACCTTATCCTCTATAGTCTCATTTTTTTTCTTTCTCTCAAATCAACATCGAGAAATTTGTCAAAATCTCCATATCTTTGCGCTTTACTAATTATCTCTAGTAACATCATAGTTATTAGAGGAGTTCTGAATATTGATTGCATTACCATTAAATCCATAAAATGCACTTGTACTTCCTTCAATGGTTGTACCAATCATGGATAATCTATCTCATATGAATGGTGCAAGGCTCCAACTGCTTGCCTCCAAATATTTGGAGAGAGGTGTTTCACAGCAAGGAAACCTCCAAGGATTTTGGGATGACATGTATCTGTATTTGAAGTCTGTCTGTGCCATGTAATGGTGGCCATGAGGGTCAGTTCTCAAATTGGAGCAAGCACTAGAAGCATACACAATGGCATTCTTTCCATGTAGTATATGGAATACCAAAAAGTATTAGAAACATGGTAATTTTGCGGGGACTCACTTGCAACTAGAGGCACTCTCAAAAGTGAAAAGACAATAAATATTTGCAAAGTAACAAATAGAAAAATACTTCCCACCCCAACACATCAGAACATCTATATCCCATATTCTAAATATAAATATTGAGTTTACCTGACCCAAGAAATAACCTATAGAATTTCTGAATAAATATGTGGAAGTTACATGTTTTTACTTAGATGCAACAAATTCAATCATCACACTCAAGATTTCCTATATTGTGGTCTATGCTTCATATATGTTTTTGGGAAGCTTTGGAGGGTATGAATGCCACAAATTCTAGGTAGGATATCACTTGTCTTGCAGTTGGTGAATATCCATATGACAAACCATTGTAAAAGACAAAACCAAAGTTAGGAAACATTCACCTTGGATCTATTCCATTAGAAGCTAAGACATGCAAGCAAGTTCACTGTAAAACATATCCATTTATCATAGACATTATAGTGTTTAATATGAAATGGGGAAATTCCAAGTATTACCATTGCAAGCTTTTAAAGACAACACTATCAAGAAAACAAACATGGATAAACATTCAAATGGTGATATGCAATATCACTCATATAAACATACAACTCTAGAAACTGAATTCCATACAAGACAAAGAACACAGAAGACACACCATGCATGTATCTAATCTTAGGCAGTAGAGGGTTGGTTACATGGTATATTTATCACCATAAAGGGAAGTGCTTCACCCCTTGATTTATCTAAACTCATCTTCTTCCACTAAATTAGTCAAGTCACCTTATGATATTCTAACACTTACTTCATGGAGGTTTGAGGGGGGCATTTTCACTTCAACTATTCTTCTTGCCAACATAAGTACAATAACAAGCACAATAGTATGAAGTCAAGTTAACAATATTTTTTTAGGATGAACCACTTTCACTAGTAAAATTACTCATATCATAAAGAAAAATTCCAGAAGGAAAGAGAAACATATATTTGTTACTTCGCACATCATACAGATTTGATAAACTAGTATTCAATACAAGAATTTGTAGAACACATGTGAGAAAATTGTTTGTGTGAATATTGTACTCCAACCAACTGAAAGAGGCAAAGAAATCTTCCACCCAATTGTAGGCTTCATTTTACCTGGTCTTTTTGCAATAGGCCACCCCCTATCATGCCATTAGGGTGAAGAAGTAATGTAGAAAACTCAAGCTAGTCTCTCAATTCATAAAGCAATAAGATTAATAAATCAGTGTTTCACTGCTAATTTTTTTAAGATGGAGTAGCTCTTGGAATCCACAACACTTTCCCAACATAAGGAGGTATTCTTTTTATTCTCGACAATCCTTCAAAAGTATCCTCCCTCCAGTGTTATTTAGTGTGTGAATAGAGAGGTCCATGCTTATGTCCCTGAAACTCCAGCAGGATTTTCCTCGTTCTTAGATTTTTATAGAGTTTTAATGGCTTACTCTCATGGTTGTTCCATCACACATTATGGCCACCTTTTTTTTTCAAAAAAAAACTCCCTTTTCCACTCTTCTCTCTTCTCCAAAAACTAGCTCCCCTTTTTCTATTCGAATTTCCCTTGTTTCCTTTAGTGAAAGATGGAAAGAGCGTCCTGATACAATTCTTCCTACTTCCAAGAATGTAGGGGACAAGTTTCCCAAAATGTAGGAAGTGATGGCTTATGTCTAGGAGTTGGTTTCATAGATTTAGTGAAAAATTACATCAACCTCTCGTACTTATATAAACTATGGATTAAGCTCACATCAACACCATAAAATTATTAAGGTTAGATCAATCACAAGGTGTATATGAAACATATGTAACTAGGCATAAATCATTCCCTGAGACCTCCTTACCTTTCCCCACTTGTGGTATCATATCCCCTATAGGTGCTCCTTCCTCAGTTAGTCTTGGCCATTTTATTAATTACAAAATGACGATATTTACAAGTGTTCAGATTGTTCAGAACACCATGGCATATCTACCTCATGGTACTAAATAAAACATGGTAATAAAATATACATGCAAAAAAACATTTGCACATAATTAAATACACAATATTCTAAAGGGTCAAATTGAGACATTACATCCCCTCCCCCTTGGAAAAACACCATCCTCGATGTTCCAACAATGTTTAAGTCTTCATTATTCAACTATATTTGCAATGACATTCTCTTCATTGTCTTGGTACACCTCCAAACTTTAGCATTCCAACATATGCCTACAACAATCATTAATGTAAGCATGTATATCATAGCCATTTCTAATCATTAAGTATTTCATGGATATGGATTCCAATCTGTAAATTTGAGTTCATACCTAAAGCATATATATTCATAACATAAGATAAAGTATGTAATTCATCTCAATACTTATCTCTATGAATATGTATTTGCTTCATATGGTTGCCACATATAGCATTCAACTCATTGTTTTCTCTAACGCATCTAATGCACTCATTATCCCAACTAGTATGTAACTTGAATCTCCTTCAACATATCCATTCAATTCTCCTCTTACTTTCAATCACTCACCCTCTAGGCTTGGGCATCCCCTTATCTGCTACATATTCCCTTGAGTGATCCATCATTTGCCAAGGCTTCCACGCATAGGAAGGGTATAGATACTTATAGAGTCTTACAACCAAGGCATCCCTTTGGATTGTTCTAGCATAACATAACACATCTCAATGACAATCAAGGCATATCATAGGATTCCCGTGTCACTATAGTGGCATTCTCTCTATGTTTTTCACCTTCAACAGCCTCTTTTGTCCTTCCTAGACACATCCACCATCTCTCATGTATCATATACATATAGTTACCATGAGATATCATAATAACAATTTCAATTAGAAATATTTTGTTCCAAACATGTTTCGTATAGAAACCAAATTTCACAAGAATGAGTTTCTTCTCATAATGCTTGGCTCTTGCATGTGATAGCACCCAGTCTTCATTATGGACTTACACGCATTGCCATATTCAAGACCATTATGCTTGCAATATAAACTTTCAATCAACTAATCAATTGTGAGTATACATCACATGTAATGATATGAAACTATCATTCATTATATATGCATTAATAACATTCGAAGCATTTCATAATGCAATCAAACATTTATACCAATAAACCATTGTGCTAATACTCATGGTTAAGTAATCACTCTCTTTACTTATCCAAAAATATCTCAAGCATATTAGAAGGTCTTTCCTTTCACTACTCCAAATAATTGCCACAACCCACTAAATAGACCAGATTAAGTTGGAAACCCTTTCTATGAATGATAAGGTTTTGGGGCCCTTAAGAAGACCTCAAATTATTTGGAAAACATGGTTGTTATCACCACCTACATTGCCCAAAGGACACATGCACTCTAGAAATGAATTCATCAAACTTACCCTCTATTAAAACAAACAAAGGTACAACTTCTAGGACTAAAAATTTAATCATTAAATGTGCTATGAGCATCGAACTTCTCCCCAACTAACAAATAGAAATCCATGATATGATACAAAGGCTCCAATTTATATCATAAATTGTGCTAAACATTATACACATAAATCACATGATCATGTAAGTTGGAAACCTCTTTCCTCATTTCTATATTATCCAAGGAAGAGATACAACTTGCACGAAGGGAATATTAGCCTAATAATAAGAGTTTGAACCTAGTCATTGCCTTTGTACTCTCTTAAAATGGCTTCGATTATCTAAACTTTTATGTTGCACATGTGGTGTGCTTTAAATAATCTAACAACAAAGATCAACCGTTGGATTTTCTTTTTATGCTAAGTGCATAGTGTAATAAGGAATGACCAAATCAACTATATGATCCCTTAGTCTTTCAAAATACTTGGCAGAAGAATAATGTTGGTAACCCAAAGATATTTTAAATCTTGTGCATTAATATTGTTCTCATTACATTTCTGGATTTTTTAATTATCTTTTGGATTTGTATATTAGTTATTCTATTTAGCTATGCCGTGTACTCATTTTGTTTGAATGGTATATTAGTGTCTTATGTTTCAACTATAACTTCTAATCGTTTCCTCTTAATGATATGTGTTTGTCTTTAAGTTATCGGTACTCGTATTGCCATTGTATGATAACATTCATTCTATTTTGGCATTTAGGTGCCTCTAAATGTTTGTGAGAGGTTCAAAGACTATAAGCCCCTAACCTCTGGAAAACAAGAGATTGAATGTGCATGAGTAAGCACATTGATATAACAATCTTTCTTTCCTTGATATCTTGTAATCTTTGCATTTGAGAAATGGTGCATCATTTTATGGAAGTGTTATCTATAAATGTGTATAAACTAGGAGTGATAATTATTCCATTAAAATTTGTCAATGGATTATTTTTTGCATAAAGTGATTGATTATATTTAATTTTGCTAATTAAGTATAGTAACAAATTGTGTCTTTCAAGTTTTATTTCTACTGATTTTTGTTTTTTCAAGATTTGTCGAGAAAATATTTGAGGAGCTATACTTCCAAAATACACTTGTTGACTGTGTTGATAGAGTATTCAAAATCTTCAAGACCACAACACTGGATCAAAAGCTAATAAAGGAAACATTTAAATTGGTGGATGAAACTTTCACTTTTTTTGTATGCCATTTTTTATGAGTAACAACCACCAACCATCTTCAAGCACCAAAATAACATATCAACCTAAGGCAAACTATGTTGGATAGATTTGTTACTTCAAAAGCTAAATTGCAACCTACCATCCATGACCATGGAAAATGATTTGGGTCAATGGTTAAATACAGTGCATTGTGTTCTTTAAAATGTATTGATATGTTATAAACACATGGAATAGGTCGCGACTTGCCATCATTCAACATAGAGGAAGGATATGACAACCATATCTTGAAGACCAATATTATCGCAAGTAGTTGTTTTTTATTCAATTTAGAATGTTTATCCTTGTGTTACTAAGAAAACGCTTTGATTTTAGGCTTAGTCTTTGCAATGAAATGCAAATATTTTATTTCTTGGCATTCAACATTGAAACCCATTTTACTTGGCCTGTAAAGTGCACACATATAAAATCCCATTTATTTTTACAAGGAGCATGTTCCAAATGAAAATCTAATAGTTTTTATCAAGGTTTTTGACTTGAACATTCATTGCACTTCTACTATTACCATGCAATCCATAATTATGGCAGTTAATTTTGTTGATTGTTGCAATTCCCTTCACCAGATTGTGGAGGAAATTTGATGCCAAGTTCTACCCCTTTACTACTCAAGCCTAAGTATAACAACAATGTAATCATATGTACTTATTAGAATAGAAAATTCAAATATTTCTTTCTACAAATTTAGACATTTAAGGTTTATCATATTCCCCATTTCCTTTGCATACCACCATCCCATGAAATTTCTAGCATTTTCATGTAAGTTGTAAAACCCAATAACAAGTAAGTTTATTTTGTTGATTCAATATAAATCAACACATGC